>CAUYQU010099201.1:0-22490 GCA_963574635.1 Cheracebus regulus
ACTGTATTCTAGCCTGGGCAATAAAACAAGAATCCCATTCTCTCTCCCTCTTTCTCTTCCTCTTTCTTTCTCTCTTTCATTCTTTTTTTCTTTCTTTTGCTGTTTCTTTCTCCTTTTCTCTCTTTTTCTAAAATCTCTTCCCCTTTCTTTCTCTTTCATTCTTTTTTTCTTTCTTTTGCTGTTTCTTTCTTTCTCCTTTTCTCTCTTTTTCTAAAATCTCTTCCTCTTTCTCTCTTTCATTCTTTTTATTAAAAAAAAAGAAAATCAATATAATCTACCTTATCAATAAACTAAAGAAGAAAATTATATGATTATCATAACAAACGCAGAAAAAGCATTTGTCAAAATTAACATCCATTCATGAATAAAAACTCTCAGAAAACTAGAAACAGAAGAGATCTTTTCATTTGATTATACTCATTAAAAAAAAAAAAACCTACAGATAATATCTTATCCTGAGATCATGAAAAAGGAAAGAATATTCACTATCACCACTTTTACTCAATATTATACTGTTGGTACTAGCTAACCATTAGGACAAGAGAAAAAATGGTATAAAGACTGAAAGAAGAAAATAAAACTCCAATCACAAACAATACGATTATCCACATAGAAAATCACTGGACTCTACAAAAACCTACTAAACCTATTTAGTGTTTAGAACAGTTGTTAACATAGAGGGTCAGTGTGTGACCAAAGGGGAAATATAAAAAGTAATAAAAGAAATAAAAGTACTAAAAACTATGAAATACTTAGATATGAACTAACAAAATATGTGCTAGATCTGTATCCTGAAAGCTACAAACATTAGTGAAAAAAAATCAAATAAGATCTAACTAAATAAATGGAGAGAGAGATTATTCGTATAGCTTGAAGGCTCAACATTGTTAATGGGTTAAGTCTCCCGAATCTAATTTATGAATTCAACAAAATCTCAATTAAAATCTCAGCAGGATATTTCAAAGAAATAATTCTAAAATTACATGAAAAAGCAAAAAGAACTAGAATAGCAAAGGCAATTTTTAAAATAACAAAGTCAGAGGTGTCATTCAACTTAATTTCAAGATTTAGATTAAGTAGTCAAGACAGTGTAGACTGGGAAGGAATTCTCAATAGATCAATGAAACAATACAATAGGTAAACCCGGCCTGGCACAGTGACTCACGCCTGTAATCCCAGCACTTTAGGTAGGGGGATTGCGAGGTCAAGAGATCAAGACCATCCTAGTCAACATGGTGAAACCTAAAATACAAGAAATACAAAAATTAGCTGGGCATGGTGGCATTTGCCTGTAGTCCCAACTACTCAAGAGGCTGAGGCAGGAGAATCACTTGAACCCAGGAGGCAGAGGTTGCAGTGAGCCAAGATCGTGCCACTGCACTCCAGCCTGGTGACTGAGTGAGACTGTCTCAAAAAAAAAAAAAAAAAAAAGAAATAGGTTAACCCACACATATGTGGTCAGTTCATTTCTGAAAAAGACAACTCAATAAAGAAAGGTTAGACTGTCAACAAATGGTGCTGGAATAATTAAGTATCTGTATTTAGAAAAAAGAATGTCAACCCATACCTTATACAAAAATTAATTCAACATGAATCCTAAATGTAAAACCTAAAATTATAAAAACCTTTTGACAGTGGGTTAAAGTTAGCAAAGGATTTCATATATGTGACATTTAAAATACTATCAATAAAAAAGAAAAGATAGCTTTCCTTTATACCAAAATGTTAAACATCTGCTCTGAGAAAGATACTGTTAACTGAACAAAAACACCAGTCACCAGCAGAGAGTGGTGGTTCATGCCTGTAATCCCACCAGCACTTTGGGAGGCCAATGCGGGCAGATCACGAGGTCAAGAGATCGAGACCATCCTAGCCAATATGGTGAAACCCCATCTCTGCTAAAAATACAAAAAAAAAATGACTTAGGCATGGTAGCGCATGCCTGTAGTTCTAGCTACTAGGGAGGCTGAGGCAGGAGAATTGCTTGAACCCAGGAGGTAGAGGTTGCAGTGAGCTGAGATCATGCCACTGCACTCCAGCCTGGCCACAGAATGTGACTCTGCCTCAAAAAAAAAAAAAAAAAAAAGTGCCCCCAATTCATTCCATTTTGGGAAACCAGTCTGGCAACTCTTCAAATTATTAAACATGGAGTTACCACATAACCCAGCAATTCCATCTATACGCGAATGTGTAGAACAGCATTATTCATATGAGCCAAAAGGTGAAAAACACCCACATGTCCATCAACAAATGGTTAAACAAACTGTGGTACAGCCATACCATAGAATATTATTTAGACATAGAAAGTAATGAAGTATTGATACATGCTACAGACCATGAAATCATTGTACTAAAGGAAAAAAGCCCATCACAAAAGACCATGTACTATACAGTTCACTCATATTAAGTCCAAAATAGGGAACTCTATAAAGACAGAAAGTAGATCAGTGGTTGCTTAGAGTTGAGGGCAGAGAGGATGAGGGAATTAGGGTGTGGGATGATAGCTAAAGGGTACAGGGTATCTTTTTGAGGTGATGTTGGACATATCTCTGAATATAGTAGAAACCATTAAATTGTACGTATCAAATGGGTAAATTGTATGGTATATAAATTATATCTCAACACAGCTGTTTTTAAAAAAGAACGAGGTAGTTAATATAAATTCCTGATCTTTTTTGAAAAAAAATGTACTATCTACTACTCCACGAAAAACGGTACTTAAAGGTCAAGCACTGTTAAGCTTAGGGTTGTACCATTTAAGGAATAAAACAGTATTCATAAACAAGTTAAAGCCTTGCCTCTGAGGTACCATAAAAGAACAAGCTTCTGCCAGATTTTTTCCCTTCTCATTACCTTCTCTGTCTCCATCCCTTTTCTGTTTTATAGTCACAAAAGAAACTTACAGTAGGGGTTTTAAATGTTTTATTTACTGATAGAGCTTTATGTGAGCT
The DNA here is from genome assembly GCA_963574635.1 of Cheracebus regulus. Lineage (NCBI taxonomy): Eukaryota > Metazoa > Chordata > Mammalia > Primates > Pitheciidae > Cheracebus > Cheracebus regulus. The sequence continues at coordinate 2,952 of CAUYQU010099201.1, forward strand.
GCTATCAATTTTAAAAGAGGAGTAATTTAATATTGGGTTAAAAAATATACACATAAGAAAAAAATTCTCAATATCACTAATCATCAAAGAAATACGTATCAAAACCACAATAAGATATCATCTCACCCCAATCAGAATTGCTATTAAAAAGCTGAAAAATAGGGCACGGTGGCACATGCCTGTAGTCCCAGCTACTCAGAAGGCTGAGGCAGGAGAATCACTTGAACATGGGAGGTGGAGATTACAGTGAGCCGAGATCAAACCACTGCACTCCAGCCTGGGTGACACAGTGAGACTGTCTCAAAAAAATAAATAAATAAAAACAAATAAAAATAAAAAGTCAAAAAATAAACGCTAGCAAGGATGTGTATCTCTTATACACTGCTGATGGGAATGTAATTAGTATAGCCGTTATGGAAAACAGTATGGAGTTTACTCAGAAAACTAAAATACAACCACTATATGATCCAGCAATCCCACTACTAGGTAAATATCCAAAGTAAAAGAAATAAGTATGTTAGAGATATCTGTGCTCCCATGTTTACTGCAACACTATTCACAATAGCCAAGATTTGGAAGCAATCTAAGTATCCATCAACAGATGAATGGATTAAGAACACGTGGTATATATACATGATGGAATACTATTCAGCTACAAAAAGGAATGAAATCCTGTCATTTGCAACAACATGGATGAGTTTGGAGAACATTATGTTAAGTGAAATAAGCCAGGCACAGAAAGACAAAAACCGCATGTTCTCACTCACATGTAGAAGTTAAAAAAGTTGATCTTACAGAAGTATAAAGTAGACTAGTCATTACTAGAGTCTGGAAAGGGGACAGTAGTCAAAAATGGGGTAACACACAAAATTACAGCTAAATACAAAGAATAAATTGTCATGTTCTAGAACACCATACATTGATTAAAATTAACAATTTATTGTATATTTGCAAAGGGCTAAATGAGCAGATTTTGAATGTTCCTAACACAAGCAACTGATAAATGTTTGAGGTAATGGATAAGCTAATTACCCTGATTTGATCATTACACATTGTACACATGCATTGAAACATCATACTGTATTCCATAAATATGTACATTATATGTCAATTAAAAATAAGAGTAAAAAATACACTAAGTGTACAGATATACTAATGCATAGGCATTATAAGCTTAAGTATGTCATTGAAGCTTTTCACTTAAATTTCAATTGATTTTCACTTAATATGATTTTCACTTAAATTTCAATTGATACCCCTGCAAATTAAATGCTCTCAAATGAAAAAGTTCCTATATGAATAATATAATAAACCCCAACTTACTTAAGTTAAAAGACATTAATTTATATGTCTTACTTTCAATTTTATGTTTTAGGTAGTATACATTTTCTTAGGTAATAACTATTCAAGCTTGATGATCTACATCAGAATCACGTAGGGCCTTGCAACTCAATGTTGTCTGTGGACCAGAAGCACTGATATCAGGAAAGCTTGTTAAAAATGCAGAATATTGGGTTCTACGCAGTCCTACAGAATCAGAATTCACACTTCAACAAGATCCCTATTTATAAAGACTGCAAAACACAGATCTAGAACACTTATTAAACATGCAGTTTCCAGTGAGGCACAGGCATCTGCATTTTAGATGAATACTGTGGATTCTCCAACACACTACAGTTTGAAAAGCACTGTTTAAAAGAAAAGTCAAGTACTGAAAGAACATTCCTTTAAAAGAGTTTTGGTATACTAGGAAATACTGCTATATATCCTTCCCAAGTTTGGAAAGAAAAAAAAAATCTGACTTTACAAATCTCATAGCCACACCACCTTCTGAAAATCAGTAACCTAAATAAGTACCCTGAGTAAGGGGCTGAGATGAACAATCAAAAACAAATGTGTTTACAACTTTCACAGGGCATGACATCAACCAAGATAAATTATTCATAATCAAATTTCGCAGATTTTTACTGAAAAAAGGTTAAACACTCTGCTTTTTTTCTTCTTCTGTTTTTGCTTTGAGCAAAAATCAAGAAAACACTTTTTTAAAAAGTTCGGTTGGGTGCAGTGGCTCACTCCTGTAATCCTAGCACTTTGGAAGACTGAGGCGGGTGGATCACGAGGTCAAGAGATCGAGATCATCCTGGCCAACACGGTGAAACCCCGTCTCTACTAAAATACAAAAAATTAGCTGGGCATGGTGGCACGAGCCTGTAGCCCCAGCTACTTGGGAGGCTGAGGCAGGAAAATCGCTTGAACCCGGGAGGCGGAGGTTGAAGTGAGCCAAGATCACGCCACTGCACTCCAGCCTGGCGACAGCGCAAAACTCCATCTCCAAAAAAAAAAAAAGAAAAGAAAAAAAAATCCAACCACATGGGAAATATAGATTATAGTTATTTTTACTCAAGCCTAAACAACCCCCAATAGAATGTTTAGCATTCTAGTTCACACTAGAGTCAATCAAGTTTGTTCTGATTCTCACCGGTAGAAAAACTATATCCTCCAAAAGGAATACAGGTCTTAGGATCCTGCACACTTTCAACACACGTACATGTTAAAATAGCTGTTCAGTAAGTATAAAGGGCTAAAAGGATACTAATCCCAGAAAATATATTATGCACAGTAATTTTTACTAATTTTAAGAGGTGCTGGTTTTAACTCAAGCAAACTTTTACTATTAGGTTGGTGCAAAAGTCATTGCGGCTTTTGGCTATTAGCATTATTTTTGTAACAACCTAATAAATGCAAATGTTCAACATTTTGTGAGTGACGCAAAGATCAGGACACTAACACTAGCCGCAGGAGCCTATAACCTGAGGGGAGGTGGGGTTTGTCTGGGACATAGCACATGCAATTAGTGGAATGTGATCAGTGCTGAAAACGGTTTCCCGGTTTCCAGTTTCAGGTAACTGAACTTCAGATAATGGATATTTTACAGTAATTTCCAACTGATTTGGTGCGGAGTTGAACAAGCCAAGAGAGCTTATTAAAAGTACTTTATAAGGAAGTACAGCCTACGGTAAACAATTCTCTGGGAAATTTCTTACATTTTAATTCACATACACACACTTAAAATTGGGCTGTGAGGTGTGTGTGGGTGCTCTCATCAAATGCAAAACAATTCAAATGTGAACTGGATACAGGAGGGCCCAATAGAGTTAAGTTCACAGAGGGTGTTTCCTCTGACAAAAACAGGAACACACAGCTTCAGAGATCGCTGATCATGCGAGAAAAGAGGAAAAAGGAGTGGAGATCTGTTTCTATTTCTCCCTTGGTAACTTACGGAAAAAAAAAAAACCCAAAATACAACAGCAGTTTCCTGGACTAATTCCGCCTTCAGCTTTACATTTCATAAATACTATGACCTTTTAAAAGTCTAGGAACTAAAGACAAACAAAAACAGCCAAATGCATTTTAGAAGCAGTTCCCTCAAGGGTAACCAGCAGTCCGTGAAGGACTATTCCTGGGAGAGTGCACCCACTCGCTCCCCACAGACCCTCAGCAACTCAGCGCTCACTTCACTGAGCTCCCCTGGCAGCGGCACACCCTCCCTTGGGAAAAGAAAAGCGAGTATCTCTCCAAAAGGGCGACCGAAGCCCCCAGGGAGCTCCTTGGAGGTTTACTGGGATGCAGAGCAAGCCCTTTTCTGGCTTGGAAGAGGAGGAGGTGCAAGTGACACCGAGTAAGGCCAGCTGAGCTGGGAAAGGGCGCTGCAATGTCCCAGCCCCTCAGAGGATTAGGTCGGCACCCCCGGGCCGCAGGCTGCTCTCCTGAGGAGGCCTTGCCGCTCAACCCAAGCCACAGCCCTCTGACAGCCACCGGAGTTGGGGACCGCGTCACAGGTGTCACCCCAAGACGGTCCTTGCAAAGCCGGGGGGGGGGGGGGGTGGGGAGAACAAATCGGGGCAGAGGAAAGGCACCTAAAGGTGAGACTCGCGGCAGCGGCGCAGCGCAGCACCCACAGCGACGTGGTCTCACCTCTAGCGTGGAGACAGTACTGGTGAACAGGTCCTCTCCGTCTTCCAGCTCCTCAAAGTCGGTGGGCTTTCCGTCCCCCAGCGGAGGAGGCTCCCTCTCGGCCGCCATCTTCGCTCGCCGGGACGACTGCGCGAGCTGGGCCTCGCGGACCGGTCACGTGAGCACGAACGGCTGGGCCCGCGCCGACCCGCCAGCTGCCCCGCCCCCGGCCGGCCTCTCACAGCCCCGCCCAGTCGCGCTTGGCCCCGCCCCCTGCCTCTGGACGGCTCCCACCCAGAGCTGCTCTCGCCCCGCCCCTTTGTCCCGCCTCCTCTCAGTGGGTCCGGGACGTGGCCTCCTTTTCACCGCCGGCTTGGTGATCTGACTTATGTGGCAGAATCTTGGACTTTCTCACCACATCACCTTCTTGGCGGGACTAGGCTAAATGATTTCTGTTGGCACTACCAGTTTTTAAATCTTCTATAAGAAGTGGAAGAGCCTGGGAACCAGTCTTTGGGCTTGGATTGCTTACAGACTGAGGGCGAGATTGAGTATTGGTGGGCAAGAGACACATACTGTCTCTTAGATCTCTCTAGAACTGTCCAATAGAACTTTCTGACATGATGGAAATGTTCCCTATCTGTGCTGTCCAATACAGTAAGCTACTGGCCACCTGTTACCCCTGAATGCTTGAAATGTGGCTGGTATGTGGAACTGAGTTTTAAATTTTTATTTAATTTTAATTAATTTAAATCTAATTAGTCACATGTAGCCAGTGGTTACCTATTTAGTTATTACAGCTCTAGATAACAAAAGGGCCTTGAATAATTTCTTCTCTGCGATTCACTCCAGTTTTATCTTGGGCCACATAATATTTTTCTCAATAAGATCAGTCAGAAAACTGATAGGAAAATCAGTGGATGAATGTTAAGAGCACATAGTCACATTCCCTGGCCTGCACTTCACCACCATATGGAATGTACGGAGCCTGTCACGGGTCAGAAAGTTTAACCTCTTATGAAAGCTCCCAGCCTGACCTGAGGTGATTATTATCCACATCCTTAATTTTTACATGTGCCTCTATTTATTGCTTACTGCTTTCTGACTTATGCTTTGGTCATATATATTCCCAGCTTATCTTTTTTAGTGGACATCTGAAACAGGTGAAATATAGGTCCTGATGCTTGTTACAGAGACCCACATTCAAAGTGGCTTGAAAAATGAACAAGTTTAATTGTCTCTCATGTAAGACTAGGGCTGGTGTGAACGTTCTATGAGATCACTGAGGGATATGGGCCCCTTCTGTTGTTCTGCTCTCCCTAGGATGTAGTTTCTTACTCATGGTTCAAGTCAGCTCACCACCACAGTTACACCACATTCCAGCCAGCAGAAAAAGAGTGAAAGGAAAACAATATTACCTTCCTTTTAAGGGCACAGTTTAGAAGTTGCACACACCGCTTCATTCCACATTCCTTTGACCAGCTCATTAGCTACATGGCTATCTCTAGCTACAGGAGACATGAGGAAATACAGTTGTTATTTCTCCCCCTAAAAATTAGGCGTTCACTTACCCTAGAAGGAAGTAGGGAACTAGTGGTCTTGCTAGTGCAATCATTCATGGTTTTTATGGTAGCATACCTGAATTTTCTTCTCAGCTGTGTGTTTTCTGCACCGCAGAGACGGAGTACATCACCTAGGCTTAAACCAAACACAGCACTGACTCCCTTAATCTTAGTGATTTGTCGGGGATCAGAATCCGGTGCATTTTGCCTAAACTCTTAGCATCTTTGATTGTCTTTCTTTTCCTAGTCAGTCTAAATTCTATGAGCCAGAACTACAAGAATTCTCTTGCTATTTTTCTCAGCTCATCTTCTTCCTTGGTTCCTTGCTTTTCTGTTTCATCTTCTCTGCAATCCCAAATTCAGCCATCAATTTCTCTAATCTTATATCCAGATTGCTAAATTATTTGAATAATAAATCCCAACCTCAGATTGAAGATTGTGTAAGTCCATCATTTCCAATCCCAACTCTACACTGCAATAACATTAGTTGTTTCCTTTCCAATTCCTTCAACTATTCTTCCCAGCATAGGTGCTAAAAAGTCATTTTCTCCTCAAGTATCCCACCATCTTTTTCTCTTCATTTTCATCAAATAATTTAGCCTCTTCAATGACAAAATAAAATCCACTGAGTGAATCTTTTCACCTTCAAGTATGATTGAAATTCTCTTCTCTTTGTGCTCCTATCAGTTGCTGTGTATATTTTATCACCTACCATATTGTGCTGTGGTCATGGGAACACTGTTCTATCACTCCTAATGGACTGAAGGATCATCGATGTCAGGAACCCTTTATTATTTGATGATGGATCCTGAGTAGCCAGCTCTGCATTAGTTATTTATTGCTGTAAAACAAATTACATAAAGACACAGCAGCCTGTAACCATAGATATTTATTTTCTCATGGTTTCTGTGGATCAAGAATCCTCAGCCAGGCATGGTGGCTCATGCCTGTAATCCCAGCACTTTGGGAGGCCGAGGTGGGTGGATCACTTGAGGTCGAGAGTTCGAGACCAACCTGACCAACATGGAGAAACCCTGTCTCTACTAAAAATACAAAAATCAGCCGAATGTGGTGGCGAGTGCCTGTAATCCCAGCTACTCAGGAGGCTGAGTAGCAGGAGAATCACTTGAACCAGGGAGGCGGAGGTTGCAGTGAGCCAAGACAGTGCCATTGCACTTAAGCCTGGGCAACAAGAGCAAGACTCCATCTCAAAAAAAAAAAAAAAAATCCTCAACTCACCACCACAATTACACTGCATTCTAGCCCTCAGAAAAGGAGTCAAAGAGAAACAATGATGTTACCTTCCTTTTAAGGGCACATTCCAGTAGTCACAGACACCACTTATGTCCACATCCCTTTGACCAGCTCATTAGTTATACAACTTAACTGGGTGCCCCTGACTCAGGGTATCTCAGAAGGTTATTGACCTGGGATGCAGTCATCTCAAGACTGAAGTGGAGAGGACCTGCTTCCAAGTTCACTAGCATAGCTGGCGGCAGGCATCAAGTTATTTCTGGCTATTGGCCTGAAACCTGAGTTCCCTGCCATACAAGCCTCTTCGTAAGGCTTCCCACACAACATGTCAGCTTGCTTCTCCCAGAGTAAAGACTTCTGAGAAAGATAGAAGGAGACAGCTCTAAGAGAGGGTAAGAGAGAGTGAATAAAAAAGAAGCCAGAGTGTTTTTATAACCCAACCTCATAAGTAACATCTCATCACTTTTGCTGTATTCTGTTCATTGGAAGTCTACGCTCAAAGGGAGGAGTAAAACAAGGGTGTGAATAACAGGAGGCAGCGTTCTGGGGGGACATGATAAAAGTTTCCAAAAGGCCAAAGTGCTTAGCATTCATTAAGATAGACACTCTGTCAATACCCTCAATGAAAGAATGAATGAATGAAGCTCAGAAGAGTGAGATAAGTGGAAGATATAGATTTGGTAGCTGGAGCCACTGGTACATGAGAAGGCCTAGGCAGTCTGGGAAGCACAACCCTAAGGATGATGTACAGTTTTAGACTTATAATCTCAGGTATTTGAGAGGTTGAGGCAGGAGGATCCCTTGAATCCAGGAGTTTGAGAGCAGGCTGGGTAACATAGAGAGATCCTGCCTCAAAAAAAAAAGAAAGAAAGAAAGAAAGAAAGAAAGAAAGAAAGAAAGAAAGAAAGAAAGAAAGAAAGGAAAAAGAAAAAGAAAGAAAGAAAGAGAAGATAGGTGAGCCATAAATGAACCTGAAGAGCAGCAGTCAGAGACATAGGAAGCAATCCAAGAGAGAGGGCTATAAAGAAAGTAAAAGGACAAAGAAGAGAGCATTTGTAGTATCACGTGCCTTGGTAGATTAATAAAATGATAACTGAAAAGGTGAATGGCTATTGGGTAAAAAAAATGGGTGTAGCGAGTTGTGATGGTTAATTTTATATGTCAGCTTGGCTGTGCTATGGTACCCAGATATTTGGTCAAACATTATAGTGTTTGTTCTGTGAAGATGTTTTTTTGTTTGTTTTTTGTTCGTTTTTTTTCTCTTTTTTTAAATTTTTTGTTCATTTGTGAAGATGTTTTTTGGATAAGATTAACATTGAAATTGGAAAACTTTGAGTAAAACAGATTACATTCTATCATGTGGGTGGGCCTCATCTAATTAATTGAAGGCCACAATAGAACAAAGGCTGGTCTCTGAGCGAAAAATAATTCTGCCAGCAGACTGCCTGTGCACTCCAATTGTAACTTTTCCCTGAGTCTGTAGCCTGCTAGCCTACATCATCAGATTTTAAATTCACCGAGCCTACACAATTGCATAAACCAATTGCTTAAAATAAATCTCTCTCTATAAATACTTATATACATCCTGTTGGTGCTGTTTCTCTGGAGAACCCTAACTAATACACTAGTATAAATTATTATCCTTTCAAGGAATATAAATGAAAAGAATCTGACAGAATAGGTCAATAGCTTGTGGGAGGCACGGGTTTATTTTTGTATGTTTGTTTTATTTTAATGGGAAAGATTTGAACATGCTTATATTAATATATAAGGGAAAGAGGTCAAAAGGGAGCCAGAGGTTGAAAATACAATGTAGACAGAGATAATCAAAAGGATGAGATCTGAAATGCAAAAATGGGATAAAAGGCAAGTAGACAAATTTACCTTACAAAGGAAAAAGGATTCTTCTTTCACTGAGAGTAGAGAGATGGAGGTAAGAATTTGTACTAGTCAGCCATTGTTACGTAACAAACCATCCGTATTGTTTCTCATGAGTCTGCAGATTAAGCTGGCAGTTCTACTGGACCAGATTTGGCAAGTCTTATTTTCAGGCTTGTTCATGCTCTGTGGTCAACTGATAGATTGGCTGGGATTGGCTGGACTAGGAAGGTCTTGGCTAGGACAATTCAGCTCTGCACCATGTGCTCTCATCCTCCAGCAGGTTAGCTTGGGCTTCTGTTCAAGGTCCTGGCAGAGATCCAAACAGAAAGCAGAAATATGCAAGTACTTCTTCAAGCCTCCACAAAAGGAAATTACATGGCCAAGCACAGGGTCAGAATGGGAAGGGACTACAAAATTGTAGGGCAAAGGGTGTGGAAAAGAGAGGTCATTAACTGGGGCAATTAATGCAGTCACTTTACCTCAGTGGATGTATTTATAGACTCATTTGTAAATATAGGGGCAAGAAATGGAAAAAATCAATACCCAAAAGCAGTATTTTTGGGGGTGGGAGAGGTTAATTACTAATAGAAAAGAAATTAGAGTCAGCGTAGGTGGAATGAGGAAGAGCATTTTCAGTAGATTGTGTGTAAAATTGGAGAGGTCATTCTCTAGGGACATATGAGGAATTGGCAAGTAGTATAAAAAGACCAAATGAGGTGGAGACAGCATGATAGAAATAATCTCTACATTTGTGAGATTTTCTCCAATAGCCTAGCAGTGTTGGTATAGGAGTGGAGGTGGATGGTTGGATTGATTTAATGTTCAGCTTTTTAAGGATGATCTTGGTGGAGAACAAGGGGACTAAGGATTTTGAAGCCTCTCGGTAGGCGTGACTAGAAATATGTGGTTTCCAATGACAAGGAGAGATAGCAGGTGTCATATATTTCACAGAATGAGAATTTTTTTCAAGAGTGAAAAATGTGATTAAAAAGTGATGGATTAGCCAGGTGCGGTGGCATGCGCCTGTAGTCCCAGCTACTCGGGAGGCTAAGTCAGGAGGATCCCTTGAGCCCAGGAGATTGAAGCTGCAGTGAGCTATGATTGTGCCACTGCACTTCAGTCTGGGCAAAACAGCAAGACTCCATCTCTTAAGAAAAAGAAGTGATGGTATAAAAGTGATATTTGGAACCCAACACAAGCTATATTTAGGCGGTAAAGTGACCTGTTATTCAAAGCAGGAAGGTTGAGGGAGCTTTCTGTCAGAAAAGAGAATATGTAGAAAGTAAAGGGAGAGGCCTTGTCTTTGAACATAGCTCCTTGTGAGTGAGGTAGCTTATAGGATGTCAGCCTTGAACAAATAAGAATTTCTTATGGGGCCGGGCGCAGTGGCTCATACCTGTAATCCCAGCACTTTGGGAGGCTGAGGTGGGTGGATCATAAGGTCAGGAGTTCGATACCAGCCTGGCCAATATGGTGAAACCCCATCTCTACTAAAAATACAAAAATTCACTGGGTGTGGTGGTACACGCCTGTAATCCCAGCTATTCAGGAGACTGAGGCAAGAGAATTTCTTGAACCTGAGAGGCAGAGGTTGCTGTGGGCTGAGATTGCACCACTGCACTCCAGCCCGGGCAACAGAGCAAGACTCTGTCTCAAAAAAAAAAAAAAAAAAAAAAAAAAAGGAAGAAGAAGAAGAATACCTTTTTTGCAATAGTATTGGGAAAAATAATCATTCGATTGCTTAAATAAGTATGATTGGTTGTCATTAAATGAAATTATTTTAAGATTCTTATTGGAAAAGAATAAAAAGCTTCACAATTATTTGAAAGAAAGCAAAGGAAGGAAGGAAAGATGAAAGGAAGGGAGGAAGAGAGGACAGGAAGAAAGGAGGGCTAAATGAAGGGAGAGAGGGATGGAGAGAGGGAAGAAGGGAGATAGAAGGCCAAGTTTAATGTTGTTTTTCCTCACAGGCCATAAATGCAAACAAATAAATTCTTATTACTATAAAAGTGTGGGCCAACCCTTAATTAGTGACATTACTAATAGCTATGAAATGGTTATTTATACATCTGACCCATCAACAGCATGGGTTTGAACTTTGTGGACGCACTTATTCTTGGATTTTCTTCCGCCTCTGCCACCCCAAGACAGCAAGATCGACTCCTCCTCCTCTACCTATCCAACGTGAAGATGAGGATGAAGAACTTTATGACAATCTGCTTGTACTTAATGAAGAGTAAATATGTGAATCTTCCTTATGATTTTCTTAATAACATTTTCTTTTCACTAGCTTACTTGATTGTAAGAATACATCATATAATACATACAACATACAAAATTTGTGTTAATCACTTGCTTATGTTATTGGTAAGGCTTCTGGTCAGCAGGAGGCTATTAGTGGTTAAGTTTTTGGGGAGTGAAAACTTACATGCCAATTTTGTATTGTCGGGGAGGAAGGTCAGGGCTCCTAAGCCCTACACTGTCCAAGGGTCCATTGTATAGTGCAACTCCTACATCTCAGTGCCTGAATGGCAGCGAAGTGCTACAGACTAACACATCCTTTCATAATAACTGTTTCTTATTTTACATTTCTTAAACACCATAAAGGGGGGACATGCACATTCCAGGAACACTTCAACAAAGAAACAAGAATCCCCCTCCATTAAAAAAAAATCTCACACTGTAAACAGCCCCTGTGCTTCTGTCACCCCAAAACTCCCCAGAAACAAAAGCTTCACCCTATATCTCTGATCTACGTTTTTCTGCTGCCCACCTGCTCCCCGCTCCCCTGGCCAGAAATGTCCAGTGGTACACCACTACAGTCACCACCAGCTTCATGGGAATGAGACCTGTGCAGCAACACAGGGCCCACACACAGAGGCACCTCATGCTTGGTTTAATGCTCTGCTGTAACAGACTTGAAATTCTTAGTAATTATGAACAAGGGGACCCATATTTTCATTTTGCACTAGGTCTTGCAAATTATGGAGCTGGTCCTGACTCCCATCTGCCAGTCATGACAGCACCGGAGAAGAGCAGGAATGTTGAGTGACTCATCACTCCAGGTCAGTGGAAGACTAGCTGCTGTTCCACTCACTGCTTTTCCCAAGAGAATTGATGGGGTGACTTTGGTCTTTGCTACCCATACCTCTCACCACTCTACTTCTGGGAGAAGCAGGAATGAATGTTAGAGACATTTACATATTAGTAATTTTTGTCCCATCACACATCCTTTTGAGGATGGTAAGTCAAGTTCAGACATGGCTTAAACAATTTTTCAGTCAACTAAAACATTAGTGACAAAATAAGGAAGAGAAGACTCGATATTTCCAAAAGATACATTTTAGGAGGACAGAATTCTAGGAACAGATTCATTTACTTGAGTGAATTAAAATGAGAATGGAAACTATTAAACATTGAGAAAAGACCTAAGGAAATAGGATACAGAGTTAGCGGCTAGGTAAAGAAAATGAACTAAAACCAAAACAAAATGAAGCAAAACCAAAAAGTAGTTTACTGCAACTTCTTTTTTTCAATTCTAGTCATGAACCCTGTCTCCTACATCAGAGACTTTCTTGTTCCAGTGAAAGATTATATCTTTCTGTCCTTCATCACCCTTGACATGGTACCTTATACACTGTAGTCCTCAATCGATATTTGTTGTTTGATTGAAAATAGTAAATCTAAAAGAGAAACAGAGTCCGATCTTTTAGATCAAAGGAAGCAAACTGGCAACCAGATAGGTTTTATTTGGCCTGCACTGTTTTTTATATTTTAATCAACTGGCAGTATTTAGGAATCAAGAAATTTCACATAAAAATCTAGATTTCTGGTTTCTCTTTAAATCTGACTACATGTAGCCCAGATCTCTGTGAGCATATGCTCTCCAGTATTCCATGGCCCCCAGTCCACCCTGTGTCCATCCAACATGAATACATTTTCCTCTCCTGTGGCAGTGACTGGATTGATCCCCCAAAGCTATCCCTAGCCTATTCTTACTTCACCCAGGTTTTGGCAGGCATCCTGGCAACCCAGAAAAAAGAGAATTTTTCCTACTTCCTTACAGCAAAAGGTGGCCGTGTGAACAATTATGGCCTGCCTAGAGTTGTACTTGTAACTTCTGTGAAATGTCTTTAAAAAAAGGAAGGCCTGCCCTTCCATACCTTCTCCTTCTGCAGGCTGGAATTCAAATGTAATCGCTAGAGCTCCAGCAGCAATCATGGACCATAAAGTAAACCTGGGACTGGTATAACAACAAAATAAGCAGGGCCTGAGTCCCTGGTTCTGAGAATCTGCAGCAGCCCAGAGATGTCTGCCTTAGGCTTTTACATAAGATAGAAACAAACACCGATCTTGCTTAAGCCATCATTTGAGAACTTCTGCCACATGCAGCCAAATATAATCCTAAATAATATAACTACAAGTCATCGCTAAGAAGCAGAATTCTTCTTTATCATGGTGGCTATTATTAAAATGTAAATACTACAAAAAATCAAAGTCTTTGGAAAGAAGAATGTATGCAGGTGATCCCACAGTTTAAAACTGGTAGTTGTACATTCCATGAATGTAAATGGGTTGGGGTTCCTCTGTCTCTGGTAATATTGTCTGGTGGAGAAGCATGCAGGCTTTGGAGTTTCCGAATATCTCTGTGACTCAGTCTCATCATCTATTAAGATGAGGATAATTAAAATAGTAACTTCCTGACCAGGCACGGTGGTTCACTCCTGTAATTCCAGCACTCTGGGAGGCCGAGGGAGGCATATCATGAGGCCAAGAGATCAAGACCGTCCTGGCCAACATGGTGAAACCCTGTCTCTACTAAAAATACAAAAATTAGCCGGGTGTGGTGGCATGTGCCTGTAGTCCCAGCTACTTGGGAAGCTGAGACAGGAGAATCGCTTGAACCTGGGAGGCGGCAGTTGCAGTGAGCTGAGATTGCACCACTGTACTCCACTCCAGCCTGTTGACACAGTGAGACTCTGTCTCAAAAAAAAAAAAAAAAAAATAGTAATTTCCTTAATGGATTCTTGGGAAACTTAGACAACATAATGTGCATAGCCAATATGAAAATCTTAATCCTTGAATTCTGGACAGATAAGACAGAATGTGACCTGGAGGAGGTAAGGCACATGGACCTAGAGGTTCATTTTACTTTCTGCTTAATTTGCTCTTCCTGCACCATAAACTATTATTATTATTATTATTTTGAGACAAAGTCTCACTCTGTTGCCCAGGCTGCAGTTCAGTGGCGGGGTCTTGGCTCACTGCAAACTAAACCTCCCAGGTTCAAGCAATTCTCCCGTGTAAGCCTCTGGAGTAGCTGGTATTACAGCCGGGTGCCACCATGCCTGGCTAATTTTTGCATTTTTAGTAGAGATGAGGTTTCATCACATTGGCCAGGCTGGTCTCAAACTCCTGACTTCAAGTGATCTGCCCACCTCAGCCTACCAAAGTGCTGGGATTACAGGTGTGAGCCACCTCGCCCAGTCACACCATGAACTATTAAAATGGGAGGAAATAATAATGGCAAGTTTTTATTTGATCATGAAAGAGCTCAGTATGTTGTTATTTCAAGCCAACATGTACAGGATCTATTGGAAGGTTAAGACTAACAAGGGAATCTCAGATCTTACTGTTTTTATATCACACTGAAATCATCTTGAAAATCAGTGAATCTGATGGCATTTGAATAGGAATTATGTTTTCTTTCAAGGCATCATTATTAGACACGTAAAATTTTAAAATAGCTGTGAGTTTACCAAGAAACATAATTTCTGATATTGGGGTGAGTCCCTTGTCAGAACAGGGTTCATGAAACAAGAATAATGAACACAGATATTTCTCCTTCTATTAATAGAATCATTTCTATACATTTGCATATCTTTTTTTTTTTTTTTAAAAAGACAAAGCCAATGCACTAGCAAACTAGAAACAGAAATTGTATCCATTGGAAAGAATTTTTATAAAATTATTTTTAAAAGTTTCCTAAGGCAATATCGAATCCTTTCATATAATAATCTCCAGCAAAGCCTAAAACTTAAAAAACATATATTACTTGGAAGTAAATATAGGCATTAGAAGAAATAAAGAAGATAGTATAATTTTAAGGAAGTATTTTTAATAAAATGGTTTATTTTTGTAAATATGAAATAAATGGAAAGTATTTGCATAAATGGAAAATGAATGTTAAACATAGAGTCAATATGTTATTTACATAGATTTAGACAGTGACTTTTTATTTTTATTTTTCATAGAGATGGAGTCTTGCTCTACCACCCAGGTTGGTCTTGAACTCTTGGCCTCAAGTGATCCTCCTGCCTTGGCCTCCCAAAAATGCAGAGATTACAGGTGTGAGCCACCATGTCTGGCCTAGACTGTGACATTTTTGTTCATTATTATTTATAGCATCCATAGTGAGAACATCTTATTCTTTCATGTGTTTTTGTATTACAGTTGTCATTTTACCCATGAAGGAATAGCCTTGACATATTCCCTAGCTACCCTCTATATTTAAAAGCATATTCTAATTAATCTTTATATTTAATTATGATATAATGTTTAATGAATAAATTACACAAAATAGGCCTAAAATGAGCTGAGAAATTATATTGTAATTGGTAGATATTATACTAACAATTTTTTCCCCAATTTTAAAACTCTATTAAGGTACAATTATGGACATATTCTTTTATTACAGTTATTAGTTTGTTTTTATAAGGATTTCCTAGAATAACTACTTTGGAAGGGGCCAGGGTATGCCCCTTCAGACAAATACTAATTATAACGATTCTCCCTTAAAATGTTTTAAACCATATCCTTTAGATAGAAAACAGACTAATGGAACTCAAATGCAGCAGTTTGAGTACCAGTGTTCGGTTTAAATGTTAGTGTGTGACATGTTTTTAAAAGGCTTGGAGAGTCCCCTTTGCCTGGCAGCCTTTCCCTGTTGCTTGAATTCCCTTGATGTGACTGGGCAGTGCCTCTAGTTTCCTGCCCCTGTCAATAAGAGGACTACATTTAGCCAGCACAATGGGAGGAGGGCCCAATAACTATCTCTGTGGGACAGCATAACACAGTAGAGCACACACCCAGTTGGCCACCAGTTAATTCATGTCGACCTTTTTGTTTTTTTTTTGAGATGGAGTCTCGCTCTACTGCCGGGCTGGAGTGCAGTGGCCCGATCCCGGCTCACTGCAATCTCGCCTCCTGAGTTCAAGCAATTTTCCTGCCTCAGCCTCCTGCATAGCTGGGATTACAGGTGTGTACCAATACACCAGCTTTTTTTTTTTTGGTTTTGTTTTGTATTTTTAGTGGAGTTGAAGTTTCACCATGTTGGCTAGGCTGTTCTTGAACTATTGACCTCAGGTGATCTGCCTACGTCAGCCTCCTAAAGTGTTGGGAGCAACCTCACCCCTCACATTTGACCATTTTGTTAGGGCACAGTCAAGCTCAATTTTCCTGAAGACGTGTTGACTGTAGGAATGCTTCCACCCATCTATCTCTTCCACTTGCCCAGAGTGGTGAGAGAAACTAACCCTTAGCCTTCTCTTAGTTAAGGATCATTTTGTTTTTCTTTCATTTGTTCATGAGAGCATGGAGAGATGACAATCAATTTGTTTATGCTTTTTCCACACTCCGTGGACTTTGTGTAGAAGTCAACTTATGGTGAGCTATGATTCTCAGACTTTGATGTGCATCAGAATCCCCGGCAGGGCTTGAGAAAACACAGATTTCTGAGCTCTATCCTCAGCATTTCTGGTTCAAATTATCTGGGATGGGGCCAAAAATGTACTTTTCTTAAAAGGTCTACATAAGGTTGATGCTATTGGTTGGGATATTTGCACACCGATCAAGAGGAAAAACAAGCCCATTTTTGGCTCTGCTGCTGGAACTGGAAAGTCCATTTTAAAATCAGCTGATATGTAGGTTTATGTCTTCCAGATCCCTGGATGTGTAAGTATCATTTTGTTTGTCTTTATAATGCACATTGTATGGATTCTTACTGCTTTATGCAAATAGGTGTTCTTGGGTAAGACTCAAAGCCTAAAGCTCTGGTTGGAGACGACTTCATTCGTAGTGGGAGTGAACAGCTATCCTCACGATTTGCCTCTTTCCTTATTGTTTTCTAACTTTACCTGCCTAGCCAATGTGACCTGAAATTTCTACAGCCACTTTCTAGTTTATATAATGAAGGCCAGAGAAGGATATGGTTAAAAAGAAAGCAAGAAAAAAGGGAGGAAGGATGGAAGTGGGGAAAGAAGGAAAGAGGAACAAAAAGAAGGAAGGAAGAAAGGAGGGAGCCAGTGAAGGAAGGAAAAAAAGAATAAAGATGGTTTTAATTTTTGAAATGTTTTTAAAGGTACATTTAGAGAATGCCTGGAAGGAGCTGTGCTGACTTAATATTAATAATAATAACATAATAGCAGCTAACTTTTATTGTGTGCTTACTTGTGCCAGGTATCTGCCAAATGTTTTACATCACTGTTTTTTTTTTTTTTTTTTTTTTTTTTGAGACAGAGTCTCGCCCTGTTGACCAGGCTGGAGTGCAATGGCGTGATCTTGGCTCACTACAACCTCTGCTCCCCAGGTTCAAGCAATTTTCCTGCCTCAGCCTCTCAAGTAGCTGGGATTACAGGCACTTGCCACCACGCTCAGCTAATTTTTTGAATCTTTAGTAGAGATGGGGTTTCACCATACTGGCCAGGCTGGTCTTGAACTCCTCACCTCATTATCTGCCCATCTCAGCTGCCCAAAGTGCTGGGACTACAGGCGTGAGCCACCGTGTCCGGCCTTTGCATCATTTAATTATCACAAAAATTCTGTGAAGTAGATACAACTATTATTTCCATTTAAAATATTTTTGGTGATGTTGAATCAAATTTAGAACTAGATTTTAATAAAAACATTTCAATTTACTGAATCAAAGCATAAGGAGTTTTTACATTTCACATGAGCTAGGTACCCAAAACCATAACTCTAAACAAAAAGCTGATTGCTCGCTGATTTTGCTTTTCTATTGCTTCATTGCTACTCTGGCTTTTCCCTCTGCTTGAAACACCTTTCCTATCCCTGTCTGTCATAGCTGCAATATTGCCCCTTCTCTGGTCAAACTCAAATGACACCTCTTCTATGTTGTCTGTTCTCACCTCATCTTCTTTTAAACAGTCACATAAAATGAAGAGATGAATGTGCTTGGATATGGAATACAGGGGTACCACTCTCAGTTTTACCATGTTAGAGATGGAACTTTGTACAATTATCACCTCTGCTTTGCTACCTGAAAAATGAAAATACATTAATAAACTAAGCTGTTTTTATCTTATGGATCTTGTAAGTCAGTAATTAATGGAATCTCTTCTGTGTTGGCTGCTAGAGAGTTCAGAGATTAACTGGCAGACCCCTTCAGAAAACATCCTGGATCTTATGCTATGCCTTCCCTGACCTACTGACTCCTTTTTTGTTTCATTTTCCCCAAAACTGTAATAAGTATTTAAAAATTGGCCGGACTCTTTGGCTCATGCCTGTAATCCCAGCACTTTGGAGGTTGAAACGGGCAGATCACCTGAGGTCAGCAGTTCAAGACCAGCCTGGCCAACATGGTGATATCCCGTCTCTACTAAAAATACAAAAGAATTAGCTGAGTCCGGTGGGGCGCACCTGTAATCCTAGCTACTCGGAAGGCTGAGGCAGAAGGATTGCTTTAACCCAGGAGGCAGAGGGTGCGGTGAGCAGAGATTGCACCATTGCACTCCAGCCTGGGTGGCGGAGTGAAACTCCATCTCAAAAAAAAAGAAAAAAGAAAAAGAAATAAAATAAAAAAATAAAAATAATTAAAAAATAAAAATTAATTTCCAAACATAATTAAATTCTGAGCATACAAATTAGAAAATGCAGACACTCCTCCAGACACACACACCCTCACCCATAATCTTGCTATTAAGGAATAATGACTACTCATATATACATTCTCTCAGTCTTTTCTATCTACCTATGTATCTATATTATCTATTTCAAATGCTATTCTAATATACATATTATTGTACAGCCTAATTTTTGTTTTCATTTAAGAATATAAGGTGAGATCCAAGACGGCGGATTAGGAGCAGCTCAGGATTGCAGCTCCCAGTGAAAGTGCAGAGGGTGAGTGGATGCCGCATTTCCAGACGGATTTTTATTACCCCCATACCAGGAGACTCCCAGGGGGAGCAGCCCCACGGGTCGCTAGTGCGGCTGTTTCGGCCGGCGCAGCTGTTTTGGCCGGCGCAGCTGCTTTGCCGGCGCCGCGGCGCGGCAGGTCTCCGTACAAAATACACTGGTCTGTGTGCCCTTTGAACTGGTGAGTGGAGCTACGGGAAGGCAGATTAAAAGGGGGACTGAATCAGGGAGCCAGCCCAGGAGATCCCCAGGCAAAAAAGCACTACGAATCTCAGCACCGCAGTTTCAGCCTGCGCAGTGTGTCCCGGCAGGGGAAATCACACAGATCCCGGCGCCTTTTCAACAGGCGACTGGAACACCTGGGAGTTGACCATTCAACTAAAATAACAAAAGGCTCTGAGACAGCGAGCCAGGTGATCAGGCTAGGCTAAAACAGCAATTGGAAGAACTCTTGGTTAAGAGTTTCGCAGCGGGTGCAGCTGAACCCGGGACGGTCCAGTTCTGTGGGGGAGGGGTGTCCGCCATTACGGGGCACTCCACCAAGATAGAGGAAGTCCGCCATTGCGGAGGCAGCCTGCTGTTGCCAAGGCAACCCACCGTTGCCGAGGTAACCCGCCATTACAGAGGCGGGCCACTATTGCCGAGGCAGATCTAATTACACCCATATAAACAGGACTGCTGGGAAGTTCACAGGGCAGCTGGGCGGAGCCCACAGCAGCTCAGCAAAGCCTCT
>CAUYQU010099202.1:0-19050 GCA_963574635.1 Cheracebus regulus
TCTAGCAAAGTTATTTTTATATCTCCTTTGATTCCAGTTCCGGCTTTCCCATAGCTCGACTGCCTCCAACGGGAAACTGTGTCCGGGCTCAAGCTCACCATATGGCGAGGCCCAATTCCGAGGGGCCTCACATGGGAACGATCCCCACAATGAAGACAATTACATACAGAGAAGGTGATTTGGGTAAAATGGAAGCCAAAAAGAAAAAAAGTTTTTCTAAAAAAAAGTCATCAGGCCGGGCGCAGTGGCTCACACCTGTAATCCCAGCACTTTAGGAGGCCGAGATGGGTGGATCACGAGGTCAGGAGTTCAAGATCAGCCTGGCCAACATGGTGAAACCCCATATCTTAAAAAAAAAAAAAAAAAAAAAAAAAAAAAGTCATCAAACAATGGCATGGCTACTTTGCAGAATATTCAGCTCAGCAGCCAATACCATACTGCTAAAATCCCCAAAGAACATTTTAATTGGGCTGTCCTTACATTATTTCAAACCCAGACTACCTCAACCCTTCAGGTTCCCCAAAAATCAACATCCTTCCTTACTTCATTTCTGATATGAACTAAGTCACCCTTTGACTCCCTCAATTTTTCCCATGTGTCTGTATCAAACTGCCAGGTTTTGTCAGTTCTTCATCACCATTGTATAGTTGTCCCTAGATATCCATGGGTGACTGGTTCCAGCATCTCACTTGAATACCAAAATCTGCAGATATTCAAGTCCTTGATATAAAATGACATAATATTTGCACATAACCTATGCATATCCTCCTCTGTTCTTTTAATCAGGGATCCCCAAATCCCAACCCATGGACCAGCACCAGTCCTCGGCCTGTTAGGAACCAGGCCGCACAGCAGAAACTGAGCCAGGTAGAGCAAGCAAAGCTTCATCTGTATTTACAGCCACTCCCCATTGCTCGCATTACCACCTGAGCTCCACATCAGATTCTCATAAGAGCACAAGCCCTATAGTGAATTGTGCACGCAAGGGATCTAGACTGCACACTCCTTATGAGAATAATGCTGTACGATCTGTAACTGTCTCCCATCACTATCAGATGGGACCCTTTCAGGAAACAAGCTCAGGGATCCCACTAATTCTACATTACAGTGAAATGTGTAATTATTTCATTATACACTACAATGCAATAATAATAAAAGTACACAATAAATGTGATGTGCTTGAATCATCCTGAAACGATCCCCCCACCCTGTGGAAAAACAGTCTTCCAAGCAACCAGTCCCTAGCACCAAAAAGGTAGGTGACTGCTGTTTTAAATCATCTCTAGATTACTTATAATACCTAAACAATGTAATATCATAAAGCAGTTGCTATACTGTATTGCTTAGGGAATCATGACCAAAAAAAATGTCCAAACATGTTGAGCACAGTCACAACTTTCTTCCTAATATTTTAGATCCAAGGTTGGTTGAATCCACAAATGCAGAACCCACAGATATGAAGGATTAGCTGTACATTTTATCAAGTATATATTATGTGAAAGCACTGTGCTAGACATACTTCCCAATTTAAGACCAGGAAACTTCTCATTTAATCCATTCATAACAAGATAAACCCAACTGCGACAAAGATAACACAATAGATTTCAAATAACTAAAATGTTCTGATAACCTTAAGAATGATTAAATGTTCCCTTTTATGTTGTTCCCTTTCTTTTTACTCCCACCACTTTATTCAGGCCTCATTGAAGAATCCTCTTATTAGAGACTCCAATCAAACAAACCATATTTTGCCAGGCACAGTGGCTCATGCCTGAAATCCTAGCACTCTGGGAGGCCAAAGTGAAAAGACTGCCTGAGGTCGGAGTTCAAGACCAGCCTGGCAACATGGTGAAACCCTGTCTCTACTAAAAATACAAAGGAAAAAAAAAATTAGCTGGGCTTTGTGGGTGCCTGTAGTCCCAGCTACTCCGGAGGCTGAGGGAGGAGAATCACTTGAACCTGGGAGATGGAGTTTGCAGTGAGCTGAGACTGCACCATGCACTCCAGCCTGGTCAACAAAGCGAGACTCCATCTCAAATAAAAAATAAGTAAATAAATACTTGATCCCCAAATTAATTTTTTTATTTTTTTAATTTATAAATTTTACACTTACCTCTTTTTTTTTTTTTTTTTTTTAAATAAAGACGGGGTTTCACCATGTTGGTCAGGCTGGTCTTGAACTCCCGACCTCAGGTGATCCGCCTGCCTTGGGCTCCAAAATGCTTGCATTACAGGCGTGAGCCACCATGCCTGGCCAATTTTTTTTTTTTTTTTTTTTGAGGTGGAGTCTTGCTCTGTCACCTAGGCTGGAGTGCAGTGGCTCCATCTCACTCACTGCAATCTCTGCCTTCCAGGTTCAAGCGATTCTCCTGCCTCAGCCTGCCGAGTAGCTGTGATTACAAGCGTGTGCCAGTACACCCAGCTAATTTTTGTATTTTTAGTAGAGACGGGGTTTCACCATGTTGGCCAGGATAGTGTTGATCTCCTGATCTCTTGATCGGCTGGCCTTGGGCTCCCAAAGTGCTAGTATTATAGGGCACCGGCACCGTCTCCAAGTTAATCTTTTCTAAAACAATTTCAATTCACTATCCTACTTAAATACTTATCAAATGCTTATAACACTGATTTGCAAAACCCCATTCCAGTCAAGATGGGCAGTTAAAATGCAGATCAGAAGGTCCACAGAGATTTTAATTCACTCAGTCTGGTGTGATGATTAGGAATGTGGATTTTAATAAGCTTTTAGGTGATTTCTATTCAGGTGGCCTGCAGAACATATATTTTAAAAAGAAAAGAAACAGGTCTACAGGGTGAATGTCACATTCCTTAGCCTGGCATCAAAACTCTTCACACAAAAGGCCCCTGAATAACCACTATAGGGCAAGGGCTCTTCCTTCCAGATAAACCCGATTTACTGCTGCTCACACAAACCAAAGATTTCCTCCTTCAAGCCTTACTTTAAAATGTCCATAAGGTTGGGTGCGGTGGCTCACATCTGTAATCCCAGCACTTTGGGAGGCTGAGCCGGGCAGATCACGAGGTCAAGAGACCATCCTGGCCAACATGGTAAAACCCCATCTCTACTAAAAATACAAAAATTAGCTGGGCATGGTGGTGCACACCTAAGGCTGAGGCAGGATAATCACTTGAACCCGGGAGGTGGAGGTTGCAGTGAGTCGAGATCTCATCACTGCATTCCAGCCTGGAAGACAAAGCAAGACTTCATCAAAAAAAAAAAAAAAAAAAAAAGGTTTTCAGGCCAAGAGCCACAGTGGCTCACCCCTGTAATCACTGCACTTTGGGAGATCAAGGACATGTTGAGCCTAGGAGTTCAAGACCTGACTGGGAACACAGCAAGACCCTATCCCTGCAAAAACTTTAAAAACTAGCTAGGCATGATGGTGAAGGCCTGTAGTTCTAGTTTATCAGGAGGCTGAGGTGAAGAACTGCATAAATCCAGCAGTTAAAGGCTGCAGTGAGCTAGGATGGCACAGTGAGCGACACAGCAAGATTCTGTCTCAATAAAAAGTTTTTCAAACCACTTAAAAATAAGCCCACACACACACACACACAAAAAGAAAAAATAAGCCCACATGTAACACAAATTTAGAGAAACAAACTTGAAGGAGATAAAGGAAAACTGCAGCAAAAAGTTAAAGCAACGCACCTACACAGTATAAAAGCCAAATTTCAACCTAACTGCGAAGTTTGAAGGGCTTTTTCCCTCCCTCACCTCTTCCTCTGAGGCTGTCATAAACACCTACATGTAAGTGATTGGATAGGAGAGTGTGTGAAGCAGAAAAAATACAAAAATGTAAAAGGAAAAATAGTGTCTTCCCTAAGAAGTTTATTATAGATATCAGGAGAATCAGACAGTTATAAAAACGGCACTGAAAGGAATTAAAAATACCTTATGACTGGACCAAAGGGTTACAGAAGGTTTAGAGGATGAACTTTTTTTTTTTTTTTTTTTTTTTTGACATGGAGTTTCACTGTCTCCCAGCCTGGAGTGCAGTGGCGAGATCTCCACTCATGGCAACCTCTGCCTCCCAGGTTCAAGCGATTCTCCTGCCTCAGGAGATCCTGAGATCTGCCTCAGCCTCCCAAGTACCTGGGAATACAGGCACCGGCCACCACACCCAGCTAAAATTTTTGTATACACCCAGCTCATTTTTGTATTTTTAGTAGGGACAGGATTTCGCTGTGTTGACCAGGCTGGTCTCCAACTCCTGATCTCAAACTATCAGTCCATCTTGGCCCCTCAAAGTGCTGGGATTACAGGCTCCGGGCCAGAGATAACTTTTTGCTGCAGTGAGTAAGGAAGATTTCACCAAGGAGGCAGGGAGTTGAGTTAAGCCTTTACCAAAAAAGAGTGTATTTTAGGCAGAAGAAATTTAAGAAAACAAAGATTTTTTTTAAAGGAAAATATAAAAATGTTTAAAAAGGCAAAAACATCAATCCAGTTAAAAACAGAAATTATGTAAAACAGCAGTTGAATAAAACAGTAGAATAAAACGATGAAAAGGTAGTACTGGGTCAAATCTACAGGACCTGTTGAAACAAATTCCCTATTGTTTCGAGACAGAATTAAACTTCATTTTTTTACATGTGTATCATTTTCATGAAATAAGATTAAACATGCACACATTAATTTGAATGCACTCATGTTTTTGAGCTAAGAAAAAAAAGTCTAAAACATACTTGGTATAAGGATATGTAAATGCTGGAGCTGAATTCAAATAATCGCTGTTTTATTATTTTTTTTTGATAACTGATTTTTTTTTTCTATCTCTTGATAACCACAGACTTATGTCCAAAGAGATGGAGGGGAACCCTGAACCTACATCCGTATTACTGAAACTCATGCCAGGTCCTCAGTTATACGGGAGAAGTAGAACTCACATCTTTTCCATAGAATGATGGGAGATAAGAAAGCCCTACTTTCAGAAAAATTCCCCTTGTGTTGCCAAGACTAACTAAAAAAAAAAAAAAAAGCTACAGTTGAACTTTTAAAAGTAGTTTTATCTTTAATGCCATCATTTAAAGTCTAGGTCAGAACTTCAAAAAATGTTCAATTAGACCACCACAATATCCTAAAGCTATTAATAAGAACTTAAAACCTCTGAAGTTCTTATTAATAGTTTTAGGATAGTGGTGGTCTACACAACTCAAACCTACCATTTCCCCCTTAGAGACCTAGGTCTCACCCGTAGTAAACAGGGGACCTACCAGATTATGCAAATGTTAACTGATAATGACATCACTCTCAAATGCCATTTCAGCAGGACAGGGTAGGTCCTCCCTCTCTCCCCTACCTTACCACAGGAGCACCCTACGGTCGGCCAAACAGGTAAATAAAAAAGTATATAGAGAAGGAAGCTATGGCAGCTCCATTTCCTCAGTCCTCAAACCATCAAAATATGTAAGGACATTAAAAAAAAAAAACTCCATAAAAGTGAGAGTAAAGTGAGGTTACCACGAAACCAAGCAAATTCTTAATACACTTACATTTGTAAAACTTGAGCTAAAAGGAAACTGAATCTAGCCGAAAACACTCATTATATACATCAAGAAACTAAGGCCCAGGGCAGTTCAGTGATTTGCCCTGGGCGACTACTACTCTATATAGGTGTTAAGTGTCAGTTACTAGTCAGAGTACCATTTAATCATTTACTCACTTAAATGTTTATGACATTAACTACCCGTCTTGCAAAAAACACCACCGCCACCTATTCTCAACCATTGTCGTTTCAGATTTATATACAGAATGCTGGATAAATTTCAAATGAATATTAATTCTCCCTTCAACCACAACTGTGACAAATTATTCTAATATTTTTAATATTAGAATAATATTTAATAAAATGGAAGGCTTAACGTGCCTGAATTTTCCAGGTTCTGACTAAACATCGTGGATCATCAAAACCTCAAAATTTGCGGTAGAATATTAAGTGGCGCATACATATTACTGCTTTGCCAGTTGCCCTACGTACTACGTTTCAGTCCAGGTTTTTCGAAAAGCAAGCAATTATTATAAATGCATAGTTACCACACAAATTATCACTTTTGAGACATTTTCCTTAAACAATTTAGCGTATTTTCTTTTTCTTTTCTTTTCTTTTTTTTTTTTTTTTTTAGACGGAGTCTCGCTCTGGCTGGATCTCTGCTCACTGCAACCCCCGCCTCCCGGGTTCAAGTCATTCTCCTGGCTTAGCTTCCCGAGTAGCTGGTACTACAGGCGCGCGCCACCACGCCCGGCTAATTTTTGTGTTTTTAGTAGAGACACGTTTTCACCGTGTTAACTAGGATGGTCTCGATCTCCTGACCTCGTGATCCGCCCGCCTCGGCCTCCCAAAATGCTGGGATTACAAGCGTGAGCCATTGCACCCGGCCAGCATCTCTCTTTTATCTTAAAAATAATTTAAACGTATCCTACCCAACACGAGTTAATATTTTAAACAAAAACATGTAAAATAACCCTCGACAAAGCCGAAGTATATTAAACCACAAAATGAAAACGTGGTAAGTAAAAATCACACCAGCTAAAAAGCACTTGGAGTACCACCAGCCTTCCCCGGCTCACTGTTAACCGTCAAACCGACAAAGCATTTGTGGGAGAACCTGGGGGAAAGTTCCGCACCAGGTTCTCCAGCTGTGGGTTCATCAGCTTAGCCCACCACCCTCACAAAACATCAGTTTGGGGAAATGCAAACACGCCACATGTGCAGTTTTCATCATGTTTAACCACTTTAAACCGCCGTAGGTACGAAATCAGCTCCTGCGGCAAAGGTTAAAAAAAAAAAAGCACTGTGCATGCATGTTATCCCACTTAAACCACGACTACCAGATGAACTGAGGCGAATTAAACCATTTTGAACGTTAACGCCGCTGCAGAAAGCGGTCTGAAAGGGTTCTCTGCCTTTCTGAAACGCCGGGCAAAAGTCCCTCGGCAAGTTTCAAAACTGATGACCGTACAGCGCTGCACAAATAACAAAAGCTTAATACTAACCACCAGGCCGTCAACCCGCTCACGTTACCACTGCCCAGAAAGCTTTTTAAAAACACGCATTGAAAAAGGAAAAACAAGCATTGAAAAGGGAACAATAAAAAGCGTCTTACCGCAAACACAGCACGAAAGAGACTGTCGGAAGTAAGGCAAGAGCCTGTTAATCTCAGTAAACGCCTTGGGGTCTCCGGGGTCGTAGTTGAGCACTAGGCGGCTCGCGGAAATGTAGAGAGCAGTAGCATTCACGGGGTTCATTGCAGACGCTTCGACACCAATGGCTCCCGGTTGAAAAAAAATTCCGGATCCAACTTTGTAAGCAGCCAGAGAATGATGGCGAATTTGCACCAATTCGGAAGAAATCAGAGCCGAACCACTGGCCCAACAAGTAACCAAAATCCCTGCAAGTTTGTGGAGCTGAAGCAATTCTCCCACACATGGGGCCTTGGCGCCCCTCCGTCCCTGAGACTTCCAGACCAAAAATATAAAAAATAGAGACCAGCGTTCGAGTTCGTCCGGAGCGACCACAGAGCGCAGAACGCGGCGGCTTGGGCGCTCGGGGCGGGACTCGGCGCTCAGTCTAGCCCCGCAGCTCGGCGGGCGGCCTGCGCTCCAGCTGCATCTCCGGACACGGAGGCGCCTCCTCAGGTCGAGCTGGCGGGCGCGGGAACAGGCCCCGGCCCGGTCCGAGGCGCGGCACGCTTCTCCCGGGCTGCAGAGCCTCTTACTCCATCCCAGTGTAGGGCGCGGAGGCGGCGGCGACAGCAAGGACGACGGTCGGGCGGCGGCTTCCCGGATCTAGAGCAAGACGCCGCGGCGGCGACGAAGGTTGCTGTTGCGGCTGGCGTACGCCGCCGCCGCTCTCTCCATATCGGACGCGGGGCCCAGACTGCGCCCTGGCTCTCCGCCCCGTAGGTTGCAGCCCGCCGTTCCCCGAGGTGGCAAGGCTGGCGAGAATCCCCCACCCGGAGGGGAGGGCCGGGGAGGAAGTGCGCGGGCCGCCGCCGGCTGGCGGGAGGGGGCGGGGAGCAGGCCCGGCCGGGCCGCGGCGGCGCCCCTCGCTCCTCAGTCGCACACTCCGGGGTCACCAGACGCAAGCGCCGCCCCCTCACTGCCCGGCCATCTTTTCGGCGCAGCACACAGACGTCTCCTCCGCCTAGAACGACGGCTGCCGCCGCCCTCAGCGCCTGCACAGCCGCGGGAGGGGAGCTCTCACACCGCCAGGCCCCGCCGCCGCCCAGCGCGCACAGCAAGGCCCCGCCGCAGGCCCCTCCCCGGGCCTCGCCGCCCTCACTCCGACTCCACGCGCCACTTCAGGTCGGTAGGGCCCGGGCTGCTGCGGCCTTAATGGATTCTGCGTGCTGTACCGCGCCTTAGGCCCTCCTGGCGACGACGACCGTTACCCCAACGGGCAAAGCCACTGTCATCCCCGAGACTCCCCCGCCGCCGTCGTCGCTAGCGCTCGCACGCATGCGCAGAGCACACTCCCACCCCTCCCCCTCTTTCCTCTCCCTTCGCTTCCCTTTTCCCCTGCCTCTCCTCTAAGAGCCCCCTCCGCAGCCTCCCAGAGCTACCGGCTCACTCCACGCATGCGCAAACCGCTACCTAGCTCCGCCGCCTTTCGCCCTTACGCGTGCGCTTTGACCGCCCACCCAGAAAACCGGATAAACACATCAGCCCGCTCGCGCCAGTCCCTCATCGCTGCCAACCCACCCTGGGCTCACTGCGCATGCCTGGCTGTCCACTTCGGCTCTCACGACGGAGCATGCTCTGCGAGCGGACGGCTCTCGCCGCCCCTCCCCCACGTGCTCTCAAATTCCCTCTCCCAGGCATGTGGGCTGTGGTGAAACATTCGTTAGGTGGCACATCCTTCCCCAGTGTGGGCTCAGGCTTCCTGCATTACACTGCTTCTGTGCCCGCCAACGCTGGGCCCCGGCTTGGTCGCGCCATGTGGCGCTCCGCACTCGCCTGAACGCGGCCTCTAGTCCTGACTAACCGCGGTGTGAGGAAATAGCCTCGCCCGGCCCCAAGCCCCGCCCTCGCGGCCTTTCTCCTGGAACTGCGCATCCCGACCGCGGAAAGGGCGCAGCTTCGGCCGGCTGGGTGGCTGACTCTCGCCGAACAGGAAAGGCTGCAGCAGTCAACGTGGCTGCGCGCCCAGGAGGCGTGCGGATGGCTTTTGCCGGGTCGCGGCCGTGGTCCGCACCTCCCTGCGGTGGTCAGCAGTCCGAGGTCTCTAAGGCCCTGGCAGGCTGCTTGTAAGCGCGGAGGCTCGAACCCAGCGGCCCCTCATACCCGTCGCAGCCGGGCTGTTCCCACGGCCGCCGCGGCCTCGCCTTAAGGGGCGCGGATCAGGACTTAACCGAGCTCTCACCGGAGCAGAGTCCAGTTTTTTAAAACAAAATGGAGGGAGGGGTGGTGAAGAAAAAATTTAAAAATAATGAAATAATAAAACGAACCCTTTTTTTCCTTCTTTAAAGACGCAGCTTTTTCGAAAGACCTAGCCCTTCTATGTGAACAGTTGTCTTGAAGAATGGATGGTCTTGCTCTAGAACAAACCCAAATCCTTGTAAATGTTTTGTGGAGTTTTTTGGGTTTTTCTGTTGTTGTTTTGAGACAGTCTCGCACTGTTCCCAGGCTGGAGTGCAATGGCGCGATCTCGATCTCGGCTCACAGGAAACTCCTCCTCCCGGGTTCACGCAATTCTCCTGCCTCAGCCTCCCGAGTAGCTGGGATTAGAGGCTCACACCACCACACCGGGCTAATTTTTTGTATTTTTAGTAGAGACGGGGTTTCATTATGTTGGCCAGACTGGTTTCAAACTCCTGACCTTGTGATCTGCCTGCCTCAGCCTCCCAAGTACTGGGACTACAGGCGTGAGCCACCGCGCCCGTCCCTTATTTTGTTTTTTAAAACAAGCTTTTGCCTTTATGTTTTTGCAGGAGATCAAGGGCACTGGGATATAAATAAACAAAAGCCTAACTTAATAGATGACTTCCCTCCCCTCTCAAAGTACAAAACCTTTTTTGAGTAGCACAAATAGTCACAGGCCATAGGAAGCATTTATCTCTGTACACACCAAAGCTCCTGAGCATAATTTCTCAGGCACAGTAGGTACTCTCCATGTTTACAAAGTGAAAATTATGATGTGTGTAAATCTTTTGTGGCACATGTTACATATGTACACGTAGGCACATATGTGGCACATGTAAATGTGGTACATGTTCTTTTAGGGGCTTGCCATCTTGGGTGAGCAAAAATAATTATCAAGAGAACCCATACAATCTCGATTTATAATTTATGTTACCATTTGAAGGCAGGTGTTTTTTTTTTTTTTTTTACAGGACCTACCATATCATCAACACTTAAGGAATAAAAATCTAACTTCCTAATTTTGTTTAGCCGTGCGAACTGTATTTGGTAGTTTTATATGTGGAAAATCACAAACATTCTAAAAGCCACTCTCATTTTTAAAACTCCATCTGCCAATTTTTTTTTTCGTAAGAGATCTTTTCTAAGCTCTTCTTCAAATAAAACTGTTATATAGTTCTATTTTTACTCCAGACTCTAAGGTCTTCTCCCACAACACACAGGTTGTTCTCCCTAAGAAGAGCAACACAGAGAGTGAAGTAATCAGCACTGTTTTCTGTTAAGACAGAATAAATTAGCAGTCACCCTAGGCAAGTGATTACTTGCAGGGCATTAACCTTGCTAATTTTCTCATAACTGGATTTTTACAAATCTCTTGAGATGTGCACACCCCAAATGAAGATTAATTCTGTTGATCATTCGTCTGCATGTACATGAGTGAGAAAATGAAAACGTGTGTTAATCCAGTTTTTGGGTTTTTTTTATTTTTTCTTTTGTTTGTTTGGAAGCAGAGATTGACTTTTGTCACCCAGGCTGAAATGCAATGGCAAGATCTCGGGTTACCGCAACCTCTGCTTCTGGGTTCAAGCGATTCTCCTTCCTCAGCCTCCCGAGTAGCTGGGATTACAGGTGCCTGCTACCAGGCCCGGCTAATTTTTTGTACTTTATTAGTAGAGAGTTTCATCATGTTGGCCAGGCTGGTCTCGAACTCCTGACCTCAGGTGATACACCTGCCTCGGTCTCCCAAAGTGCTGGGATTACAGCGTGAGCCACTGCACCTGACTTAAATCAGTTCTTTGTTAGCTTCTGAAATTGGTTGCAAGTGGTGATAGATTATGGTACTTAAAGGCAAAGAATCTTGGAGGTATATTTCTTCTAATATTTATTGCCTCAGCCGGGCTCAGTGGCTCACGCCTGTAATCCAAGCACTTTGGAGGCCAAGGCAGGTGGATCACCTGAGGTCGGGAGTTCAAGACCAGCCTGACCAACATGGTGAAACCCCGTCTTTATTTAAAAAAAAAAAAAAAATTATTGCCTTGCTTGAGCCTTGCGTGAAAAGGAAACAAATGAATTGTTCATAGAAAATAAAGTGCTTCAGCAAAAGAAACTATCAACAGGGTAAATAGACATCCTACAAAACAGGATAAAATATCTGCAAATTATGCATCCAAAAGGTCTAATATTCAGAATCTAACTTCATAATTTTGTTTAGCTGTGCAAACTGTATTTGGTAGTTTTATATGTGGAAAATCACAAACATTCTAAAAGCCACTCTCATTTTTAAAATAAGGAACTTTAAAAAAGTTAACAACCAAAAAACAACCCCATTAAAAAATGTGCAATGGACATGGACAGACACTTCTCAAGACATAGGCCAGGTGCAGTGGCTCACACATGTAATCTCAGCATTTTGGGAGCCCTAGGCAGGCAGATCACCTGAGGTCAAGTGTTCGAGACCACCCCTGGTCAACATGGTAAAACCCATCTCTACTAAAAATATAAAAAATTATCTGTGTGTGGTGGCAAGCGCCTATAATCCCAGCTACTTCAGAGGCTGAGGCAACATAATTGCTTGAACCTGGGGGGCAGAGGTTGCAATAAGTCAAGATCGAGCCACTGCACTCCAGCATGGGTGACAGAGCAAGTGCAAAAAAAAAAAAAATGCAAGCAGCCAATAAACATTTTTAAAATGCTCAACATCACTAATCATCAGAGAAATGCAAATCCAAACCAGTGATATACCATCTCACCACAGTCAGAATGGCAATTATTAAGTGAGAAAGCAACAGATGTTGGGGATGTTCCAGAGAAAAGGGAATGTTTATACGCTGCTGGTACGACTGTAAATTAGTTCAGCCACTGTGGAAAGCAGTTTGGAGAATTTTCAAAGAACTTAGAACTACCATTTAACCCAGCAGTCTCATTACTCGGTATATACTCAAAGAAATATAAATCGTTCTACCAAAAAGACACGTACTCATCTGCTCATTGCAGCACTGTTTACATAGCAAAGAAATGGAATCAACCTATATGTCCATCAGCAATAGGCTGGATAAAGAAAATGTGGTACATATACACCAGGAATACTATACAGCCATAAAAAATTATGTCCTTTGTATCAACGTGGATGCAACTGGAGGCCATTATCTGAATTAACACAGGAACAGAAAACCAAATGCTGCATGTTCTCATTTATAAGTGGGAGCTAAACATTGAGAACACATGGACATAAAGATGGGAACAATAGACACTAGAGCCTACTTTCTGGGGAAGGGTAAGAGGAGGGTGAGGGCCAAAACCTACTAGGGGCCGGGTGCAGTGGCTCATGCCTATAATCCCAGCACTTTGGGAGGCAGAGGCTGGGAATCACTTGAGATCAGGAGTTCAAGACCAGCCTGGCCAATATGGCAAAACTCCGTCTCTAATAGTAATGCAAAAAGTAAGCATGTGCCACGCATGGTGGCACACCCCTATAGTCCTAGCTATTCTTGAGATTGAGACAGGAAAATCTCTTGAACCCGGGAGGTGGAGGTTACAGTGAGCTGAGATTGCACCACTGCACTCCAGCCTGGCCAACATAGTGAAACTCCATCTGTACTAAAAATACAAAAATTAGACAGGCGTGGTGGCGCACACCTGTAATCCCAGCTACTCCAGCCTGGGCTACACAGCCAGACTTACTCTCAATAAATAAATAAAAAGTTGAAAACAGTGTTAAAGATGTTAAATTATATATGTATATTTTACCTAAATAAAAAATCACTGAAATAAATGTAGTTTGATTCTTTTTAAAAATACATTACTTTAATTAATTATTTAGAAAAAATCATATATAACTCAAATTTCTTTTTCTTTCCTTTTTTTTTTTTTTTGAGACCGTCTCACCCAGGCTGGAGTGCAGTGCTCGCTGCAGCCCTCAACATCCTGGGCTCAAGCAGTCCTCCCACTTTAGCCTCCTCAGTAGCTGGAACTACAGGTGCATGCCACCACGCCCATCTAATTTTTTTTTTTTTTTTTTGGTAGTGATGAGAGTCTAGCCACATGGCTTAAGCTAAAGTGATCCAACCCCAGCCTCATTGCTCCCACAGTGCTGGAATTACAGGCATGAGCCACAGTGCCTGGCCTATAACTCAAATTTCTTTCTTTTTTTTATTTATTTTTCATTCTGGGGTACATGTGCAGGATGCACAGGTTTGTTACATAGGTAAACATGTGCCATGGTGGTGGGCTGCACTTGTCAACCCATCACCTAGGTATTAAGCCCAGCATGCATTTGCCATTTTTCCTAATACTCTCCCTCTCCCCACATCCCCCCAGCCCTGACAGGCCTCAGTGTGTGTTGTTCCCCTCCCTGTGTCCATGTGTTCTCATTGTTCAGCTCCCACTTATAAGTGAGAACATGCGATGTTTGGTTTTCTGTTCCTGTTTTAGCTTGCTGAGGATAATGTCTTCCAACTTCATCCATGTCCCTGCAAAGGACATGACCTCATTTCTTTTTATGGCTGCATAGTATTTCATTGTGTATATGTACCACATTTTCTTTGTCCAGTCTGTGGGCATTTGATGGGCATTTCAGTTGATTCCGTGTCCTTGCTATTGTGAATAGTGCTCCAATGAACATACACGTGCACCCATCTTTGCCAACAGAATGACTTATATTCCTTTGAGTATATACCCAGTAATGAGATTGCTGCTTCTAGATCTTTGAGAAATTGCCACACCATCTTCCACATGGTTGAATTAATTTACATTCCCACCAACAGAGTAAAAGCATTCCTATTTCTCCGCAACCTCACCAGCATCTATTGTTTCTTAACATTTTTTTTTTTTTTGAGATGGAGTTTTATTCTTTCACCCAGGCTGGAGTGCAGTGGCGTGATTTCGGCTCACTTCAACTCTGCCTTCCAGTTTCAAGTGATTCGCCTTCCTCAGCTTCCCAAGTAACTGGGATTACAGGCACCTGCCACCACACCCGGCTAAGTTTTGTATTTTTACTAGAGACTAGGTTTCACCATGTTGGCCAGGCTGGTCTCGAACTCCTGACCATGTGATCTGCCCTCGTCGGCCTCCCAAAGTGTTGGGATTACAGGCATGAGCCACTGCCCCCAGCTGTTTCTTGACTTTTTATTAATGGTGTTCTGACTGGTGTGAGATGGTATCTCATTATGGTTTTGATTTGCATTTCTCTAATGATCAGTGATGTTGAGCTTTTCTTCATATGTTTGTTGGCTGCATGAATGTCTTCTTTTGAGAAGTGTCTGTTCATATCCTTTGGCTACTTTTTAGTGGGACTGTTTTTTTCTGGTAGATTTGTTTGAGTTCCTTGTAGACTCTGGATATTAGAGCTTTGTCAGATGGATAGACTGAAAAAATATTCTCCCCTCTCTGTAGGTTGCCTGCAAATTTTGTTTGTTTGGTACTTTTTGTAGAAATGGGAGTCTAGCCATGTTGCCTAAGCTAAAGCTATCTGCCCCCAGCCTCAGCCTCCCAAAGTGCTGGGATTACAGGCATGAGCCACAAATTTCTTAAACCATAAATTTAAGGCAATGCTTTTTTTTTTTTTTTTTTTTTTTGAGACAGGGTCTCACTCTCACCCAGGCTGGAGTACAGTGGCAAGATCTGGGCTCACTGCAGCCTCTGGGATCAGGTGATTCTCTCACCTCAGCCTCCCAAGTAGCCGGAACTACAGGCACACGCCACCATGAATTTTTAGTAGAGACAGGGTTTCACTATGTTGCCCAGGCTGGTCTGAACTCGTCTCAAGCTATCTGCCTCTTGAGAATGGAGTTCTTTTCATTTCACCAACATGAGTTTACTGTGCCCCTGCTCTAGCAAAGCCCTGTACCAGACTCTGGGAGGGTAAGACAGGCTCTGCCTTTGAGGTTAGAGGTCCTTTATTACTTCTTTTTGTATCAGTTGGAGAACTCAGCAAAATTTTTCAATCATAGTTTCTCATTCAAGTCAAACCCTCTGGACGCATTTAGTTCAAGGGTCGCTATGAAGTAAGGGAAAATTAACCTGCTAATGGGTGTATAAATTAATAGAATATTTCTGAAGGACAACTGGCAATATTAAAAGCTTGTGAAGTTTGCAGAGCCTCACAACTAGCAGTTTCACATAAGTCTCTAATTTACCCTAAGTTAGAGATTCCCAAACTTTCTTGGTTCATGGTGCCTTTAGCATCTCAGTAATTTTTCACCACCCTCTTAGGCCAAAATAAATATGAAAGAGTGTTTTATGTAGTTAGGTCCAAACAACTTAATGAGTATTTATGCCCTAACTTGGTAGCTATTTGAAAAAGTAGGCCAGGTGCGGTGGCTCACACCTGTAATTCCAGCACTTTGGGAGGCCAAGGCGGAAGGATTTCTTGAGGTCAGGAGTTCAAGACCAGCCTAGCCAACAAGGTGAAACCCTGTCTCTACTAAAAATACAAAAATTAGCTGGGCATGGTAGTGGGTGCCTGTAATCCCAGCTACTTGGGAGGCCGGGTCAGGAGAAGCACTTGAACCCAGGAGGCAGAGGTTGCAGTGAGCCCGGATCACACCACTGCCACTCCGGCCTGGGTGACAGAGCAAGACAGAACAAGAAAGAAAGAGAGGAAGGAAGGAAGGAAGGGAGGGAAACAGGAAGAGAGAAAGAAAGAAAGAGGGAGAGGGAGGGAGGGAGGGAGAAAGAGAGAAAGACAGAAAAGAGAGAGGGAGGGAGGGAGGGAAATTCACATACATTGAAAGAAAAACAATTATTTTTTTTCGAGATGGAGTCTTGCTCTGTCGTCCAGGCTGGAGTGCAATGGCATGATCTTGGCTAATTGTAACCTCTGCCTCCTGGGTTCAAGCGATTCTCCTGCCTCAGCCTCCCAAGTGGTTGAGATTACAGGCACCCACCATCAAGCCTGGTTAATTTTTGTACTTTTAGTAGAGATGGGGTTTTACCACTTTGGTCAGGCTGCTCTTGAACTCCTGACCTCAGGTGATCCACTTGCCTTGGCCTCCCAAAGTGTTGGGATTGTAGGCATGAGCCACCGCCCCTGGCCAGAAAAAAATATTTTTATTTCAATTTTAAGTAACCCTAATTAATTATGAATAGGATGTGTGTACCTGTTAGTCATGGCACAACTTCTCAACCCTAAAAATTAGATTGGATATCACCACCCTCATTTCCCAAATCACATGGATTTTTGTGCAATGCTTTATTTTTATCACAGCAACAGCAAAACCCCAGCTTTGCAAAGATATAACCCCATTGAAAAGAATGTATGGTGATTTCATGTTGAAACTAATTTTTACAGTACCTAACAGACGTAAAATATTTTCCTCAAAAGGTTGAAATATTCTGTGGCTTCTCTATGAGTTCTCTGTGGCACCTGGGGGCACTTTGGCACACTCTTTGGGAACCAGAGATCTAAGACAATAATCTAAGATTATGGTTTGTTTGTTTTGTTTTGAGACAGAGTCTCACTCTGTAGCCCAGGCTGGAGTACAGTGGTGTCATCTCGGCTCACTGCAACCTCCACCTCCCAGGTCCCAGTTCAAGCAATTCTCCTGCCTCAGCCTCCCAAGTAGCTGGGATTACAGGCATGCACCACCATGCCTGTCTACTTTTTGTATTTTTAGTAGAGACAAGGTTTGACCATGTTGGCCAGGCTGGTCTTGAACTCCTGACCTTGTGATCCTCCTGCCTTGGCCTCCCAAAGTGCTAGGATTACAGGCGTGAGCCACCATGCCCGGCCTAATCTAGAATTATGAAGAGATTTTTATATAATAGTCACTGCAATTGCTTATACTATTTTAAAAAGTAGAACCAATCCAAATTTCCAGATTGAAAACAAACTATATACTATGGATATATCTACATAGTAGAATATTATATAGCTATTAGAAATCATGTTAACGGGCCGGGCGTGGTGGCTCACACCTGTAATCCTAGCACTTTGGGAGGCCAAGGCAGGTGGCCTGATCACAAAGTCAGGAGTTCAAGATCAGACTGGCCAACATGGTGAAACCCTGTCTCTACTAAAAAATATAAAAATTAGCTGGGCATGGTGGCTCGTGCTGGTAATCCCAGCTACTGGGGAGGCTAAGGTAGGAGAATTGCTTGAACCAGGACCTGGGAGGTAGAGGTTGCAGTGAGCCGAGATCACGCCACTACATTCCAACCTGGGCTACACAGCGAGACTCCATCTCAAAAAAAAAAAAAGAAAGAAAAGAAATATGTTAAAAATTAAAATGATATAAAAATGTATTTATTGACAGGGGAAGATAGTCATAATATATTATTTTTTTTTTCTTTTGAGATATGGTGTTTCCCACTTGTTGCCCAGGCTAGAGTACAATAGCACAATCTTGGCTCACTGCAACCTCCACCTCCCATGTTCAAGCAATTCTCCCACCTCAGCTGGGATTACAGGCGCATGCCAACACACCCAGCTAATTTTTTGTATTTTTAGTAGAGGCTTCACCATGTTGGCCAAGTTGGTCTTGAACTCCTGACCTCAGGCAATCCACTGCCTTGGCTTTCCAAAGTGTTGGGATTGCAGGCATGAGCCACCACACCCAGCCTATTAATTTTTTTAAACCCTGATTAATAGAACCATTTTGGAAAAACTAAATATCCGTGCATGGTAAAAAGATGACTATAAAGACATACACCAAAATATTATTTTTTTTCTGGATAGTGGGAGTGTGGAAAATACTTGTTTTTCTTATTGTCTTTATACCCATTTTGAATTAAAACTTCCCTCTCTGTTCTCCAATATTGCCAAGTACTTACTTCTTTTTTTTTTTAAGGCAATTTTATAGCTTTATTTGATGATCAGCAATTAGTTCTCATTCACATTAACAGTCTATAGATTTTTGAAACTGGTAACAGGTACATAGATAACCAGAGTATACAGCGTATTTGTTGAATTTTCTTCCTCATTATGTTTTCTGGACAAACTCACACGAATTCAGTATGGGACATTCCTTATTCCATTGGTCCAGACAGCTTTGTTGAGCCTGGTAACATGCACATTTGGAGTTTGCATCACATTCATGGCAAATTTCTGAATCTCTTTGAGTACCATACGGGCACACTTCTGGAAGCCCACTCTATAGATGCGCTTGTGAATGCTGATGGTTTATGCTCCAGTTACTACCTCATTGATGGTAGAACGGCACTTTTTCTTCTCATCATCCTTCTTTACGAGAGCCATTCTGCCAGGCAAGTTGGAAAAAAAGCGTGCTTACCTCTTTTGTTGCACTACCACACTATGCTGCAGTAGTTGTTTTATCCCTGTTTCCTCCCCATTATATTTCTTTTTTTCTTTCTTTTTTTTTTTTTAGAGAAAAGGAGAAAGAAAAAAGGAAACAGCAAAAGAAAGAAAGAAAAAAGAATGAAAGAGAGAAAGAAGGAGGACGAGAAATAGGGAGAGAGATTGGGATTCTTGTTTTATTGCCCAGGCTAGAATGCAGTCTAAAAATGGGTATTAAAAACCACTTTTATGCCAATAATTGTGCTTAACAATGGAGACAGGAAGGAATAGGGGATGAAAATAGCAAATAAGCAGCCAACCAATATTTTATTTAAACCTGTGAAATGCTATGCAACTGCTGGGGAGTGATTTACTTCCAATTATGTGGTCACTTTTAAAATAGGTATAATGTGATACTGAGAAAAATGTATGTTTTGTGGATTTG
>CAUYQU010099203.1:0-129089 GCA_963574635.1 Cheracebus regulus
AAAAAAAAAAAAAAAAAAAAAAAAAAAAAAAAAAAAAAAAAAAAGAAGAAGAGGAAGAAGATGGACTTAAAACAGTGGAGATAAAAATACTGTTTATCTAAAAATAAGAGAAATATTGAAACAAAAAGTCTCTTCAGTCAATCACAATATCTGGAGAATTTGCACAGTTTCTCCTGTAGCCTCGCCTGCCCTGCCAAGCCTGTATTTTCTCCTCGTGCCAGATTACTTCTCAAACTCCAACATTTATGCATCATTTAGAATATCTCTTCCTTGACTGGTTTGGCAACTCCCATTACATCCTTCATTGTCACTGTAAGACCCCAGTGGCCTCAAGCAGAACTAATCACTGAATGAGTTCCTACAGCATATTCTACATACCTCTCCTGGGATACGATCTACCTGTTCTTCAAGATCAGCTCAAGAGTTCCCTCTTCCTCAGCCATGCATGCTTGCTTTTATTACTGGCCTTGCCATAGGTAATATCATATCGTTGAGCTATTTTTTACCTCCCAATTATGAACTGCTCATGAGCCACAACTAAATGCTGGTCATCCTTTTTTAAGTACAGTTTCTCGCATAAAATAATTTATCAATATGTTGAATAAGTTACATCATTTAATTTTTCTGGTTTCTTAATCACAAATAGGGTTTTTGCATATTAATCTTTACCAAATGAGGCTATCAATCCTTATTCCACTTGCATATTCTAGTTGTGCTGACAGATATTGTTTAAAACTAGAGAAGGATGACAGAAGTGTTTTATTTTGTGCAATATAACAGTGGAGCTCTAATAACAGTCCTACACATATCCTTAACAGAAATTTTTAGTTTTCAATGATAGCACACCATTGTCTGCCCACTTAAAAGGTGCCAACTGTGAACAAGGCTGAAAGCGTTTATCTTCACCATCCCATACCAAGAATTCTTACGTCTTTTGGGCATCACCAATCATATAAAGCCCATCAAAACTGGCAACACCCTTTACTTTCTAGACCTTTCCTTCTATTTGCCTAGGCACCATCACTCTCTCTAATACTCATTTTGTACACTACTTCAGCTCTCACTTATTAAGAAGCACTCTGATAGCACTAATAGCTACTAAGTATGCATACCCTTTGCTTACAGTACAGATTATTCCTATTATAGCCTATATTATAAAAGAAGATGCCGAGACTTAGGCATATAAAAACATAACCCAAATTACAATGCTAACAAGGGGTAAAGTGGGATTTTATTTGGTATTACTCCAAAGTGCCAGTGATTCTCAACCTTTCCCATGATCAGAACCATCTGAAGGGCTTATTACAGAGATGACTAGAATCCGCCCTCAGACTTTCTAATTAAATACATGCAGAGTGAGTCTCTGAGAATATGGTTTTGTTGTTGTTTTGTTTTGTTTTGTTTTGTTTGTTTTTTGAGACAGTCTTACCCTTTTGCCCAGGCTGAAGTGCAGTAGCACGATCTCAGCTCACTGCAACTTCTGCCTCCCAGGTTCAAGCTATTCTCCTGCCTCAGCCTTCCTAATAGCTGGGACTACAGGTATGTGCCATCACACCCAGCTAATTTTTGTACTTTTAGTAGAGTTCGGGTTTCACCATGTTGGCCAGGCTGGTCTTGAACTCCTGACCCCAAGTGGTTTGCCCACCTTAGCCTCCTAAAGTGCTAGAATGACAGGCGTGAGCCACCACGCCTGGCCTGCGAATGTTTCTATCAGGTTTCCAGTTGATACTGATGCTATGGATCAGGGACCACACTTTAAGCACCATGTCACAATACCATAGTATGATTTAGTTACATTATATTACATTATGATACTATAAATTACTTAGTTGAAGACATCTGGTTAATACAGTAGCCCTCAAGATAACTTGCTCTTAACAGAGGGAACCCATGAAAAAATACCTTCCCAATGATAAAATGTTTCCTGTAATAGGGAGGTGAGACATCAGGGGAAGAAAACAGTGCTGGGACGAGTTCCTGAACAGAAAAATACAGCAAATATATATGGAAATTGAATGCAACTAATCAATTCTCATTCCCAATTCTAAATGTTATTTGGAAAAACAAATACCTGAAAACAGACAAAAGAATTTTGAAAAACAGTGACCATATGACTTACCCTACCAGAGCTACCAGAGCATTAAAACATACTATAAACACACCTCAAGTAAAAGACTGATAGAAATGCAGAAAAATCAATGGAGCAGAATGGAATGCCTGATACAAAACACATGAATAAAAACAGATTTCAAGGTCAGGCATGGTTGCTCATGCCTGTAATCCTAGCAATTTGGGAGGCGGAGGTGGGGGAGTTGCCAAGCTCAGGAGTTCGAGACCAGCCTGGGCAACATGGTAAGACCCCATCTCTACTAAATATACAAAAATTAGCCAGGCATTGTGGTGCACATCTGCAGTTCCAGCTACTCAGGAGGTTGAGGCACGAGAATTGCTTGACCCAGAAGGCATGGGTTGCAGTGAGCTGAGATCGTGACACTGCACTCCAATCTGGGTGACAGAACAAGAGTCTGTCTCAAAAAAAAAAAAGATATCAAATATTATAAAGGTGTTATTTTGAGTCAGCAGGAAAAGATTAATTGTCCAATAGGTAGTGTTGAAGCAGTTATTTTTTTATTTAGATGCTATCTCATAACAAAAAAGAATATACTTATTTATTTCTGTCACATATATATATACATATATACACATATATGTATATATATTGAAATGGGGTCTTGCTCTGTCACTCAAACTGAAGTGCAGTGGTGCAATCACAGTTCACTGCAGCCTTGACCTTCTAGGTTCAAGCAGTCCTCCCAACCTTAGCCTACTAAGCAGCTGAGACTATAGGTGCATGCCGCGAGGCCCTGCTTTTCTTTTTTCTGGAAGATACAATATTTCATTATATTATCCAGGCTGATCTCAAACTCCTGGCCTCAGGAGATCCTCCTGCCTCAGCCTCTCAAAGTGCTCGAGTTACAGGCATGGGCCACCATGCATCATCTGTTCCTGTCCAATATTCAGCCTATCATAAATTTAACATAATATTTTAAAGACTTGTAAAGTGTAAGCATTTCCTTTCCAAGAAAAGCAAAAATAAATAGAATCGTCTCTAAAAAATAATGAAACTAGAATGCTAAAATGTTTCCATAAACAAAGCTGCATAATAAATGATAAAACTAGTAAAATATTTATAAAATAGGTCATAAAGCATCAATAACTTTTACATACTAAAAGCTTTCATAAAGTCAACAAGAGAAAAATGGATATACAAACATAAAATCAATAAAGCACAGGAAGTGAATTTAAGGGAAAAATTAAAATTAAATAAGAGTTTCTCAAACGTTATCTTTTAAGAGTTTGTCAAATACTTAAAAAATACAAAGTTAAAATAATCAGATATTTACTCTGATCTGATTGGAAATCACAAAGGTTGACAATGTAAAGAAACAAAATTTAATCAAACTGAAAAATGGAAAAATGCAATGAAAGCTCAGAGATATCAGGAAATGCGCCAAACTGTGAAACACAAAGCGAATTTGAAGTAGAGAAAAAAATTATTCAGAAACTTGTGTTTCTACTGTTTATAATTGTGGATCCAGGTTTTCACTGACTTTCATTTAAAATATGCCCTTACCTTTAAGAGCTGGGAGATATTTTAAAGGTTTTTATTTTATTATTATTATTATTATTATTATTATTTGCTAAGTTATTTCCATGAGGGTAAAAGAGAACATCTAGGTTTTTCTTTTGCCACTGGATTTTTTTTTTTTTTTTTAGATAGAGTCTCACTCTGTTGCTCAAGGGTGAAGTGCAACGGCTTGATCTTATCTCACTGCAACCTCTGCCTCCCAGGTTAAAGCAATTCTCATGCCTCAGCCTCCCAAGTAGCTGGCATTACAAGCACCTGCCACCAACCTGGCTATTTATTTATTTATTTTTTAGTAAAGATGGGATTTTGCCATGTTAGCCAGGCAGGTCTCGAACTCCTGACCTCAGGTGATCCACCCACCTGGCCTCCCAAAGTGCTGGGATTAAAGGCGTGAGCCACTGTGCCTGAACATCACTGGATTTTTTAACTTCATGAACTCTAAAATGTTTCTCTATTCAGAACAGTTCACTGGAGTGAGCAAAATGCTATTACTGTCTTCCCCCACCACCCTGCCTCCCAACACACACATGTTTTTTTTTTCTTTTTTTGAAACAAAGCCTAGGCTACTATGCAGTGGAAGAATCACATCTCACTTCAGCCTCTACCTCTCAGGCTAAATTGATCCTTCTACTTCAGCCTCCTGAGTAGCTGGGATTACAAGAAAATGTTACCACATCTGGATAATTTTCTGTATTTGTTATAGAGTTGGGGTTTTGCCATGTTGCTCAGGTCTTGAAATTCTGGGTTTGGGTGATCTGCCCACCTTGGCCTCCCAAAGTGCTGGGATTACAGGATGGCCACCGCATCAGGCCTGCTGTTATTTTCATAAAATTTACAAATACTGTCAGGAAGCAATCATACTTTACAAATCTTTAAAATTACCTAGTTCTCTGAAATCATGAGATAGTATTGTATTCATACCATTCAGCTAGCTTCAGTAAGAATGCCTGCATTTATGAGAAAACACACAATTTCCAAACATGAGCATACTCTAGTGGGCTACCCTCTTGCATGATCATATCTTCTTGCTCCATGACTTTAAGGTTCTCACCAATTTTCAGCAGTTTATGAGCAGTGGTAACCTGGTTAGGCTTCCTTAAATAAGAAAAAGTGCGACTCTCTGCTTTATGATTAAAATAATAATCTGCCTTGCTTCAGAAATAACATGGTCAATTTTTAATTAGATGAGTATCCATGTGGAAATGAATGTGACCTGATATGAAGATGGCGCCACAAAGCTCAATGAGAAAGAACACCTTCAAACAGATGCCCTCCCACTCTCCACACCCAACGGAATTTGTCAAGAGAACTAACCTTGTCAAAAACACAGAAAGAAAATGCATAACTTATTCAATATATATATTATGAACTATCTTACACATTATTTACAATGCAAAGGGACTATTTCTAGTTTAAGATGTAGAAATTATATGAATACTGGGAGACCACATAAGTGAGTGTTCCTAGTCTGTGTACAAGAGATAAAACCCAAGCCATAGATATGGGAGGAACAAAATTAAAACTATCTTCTTACACAATACGACTCTCTTATAGACTCAAAAACAAGGCCTTTTCATTAGGATCCATTGCCAACAATAAAGTTAGGTAAAGAACATGTTTGGCTAGTTGATTATTTTATTTCCTAGAGGAAAAGGAAGTTATAATAATATACACATTGTGTGTTCACTATCTCTGCATCTTACTGAGTAGAACCTTTTCTAATGATTAAGGGCTGGGAAACTTGCTTACCGAGAATCACATTACATGAACTAATAAGTTACAAAACTACCTAATTTATATTTGGAAAACAATTACCTTAAAACAAGTATCAACTACTAACTTACTAAATAGAAACTGAGAGTGGGGAGCTTAAGCCAGTCTGTGAACTTTTCCTATGGCTGATGTCCAAAAACATTAATAACTTAGCTACAGACATTTAATCACTAAATGAAAATCATGATTCATGAGGTTTATTACTTTGTCAATATTTCACAGTTCTACATATAAATGCTTCCAATTAATATCCATGAGCCTATGGAATAAGTTATCCTCAATTTCAGATGGAAAACAAAAACAAAAACACAGATGCAAAGATGTTTCTTTGTCCAAAATCTCATAACCGGTCGATGTCTGAGCCAAGATTCCAACACAGTTCTCCCTAAAATGACACACCAGTGTCCCCTGGACATTTCTCAGGGTCTCCTAATTGTCACTTCACATAAGAAGTCACACATTTAAGGCAACAAAGGTGACTGCTAGAGTCGGGTCAGATGAAGAATAACCTCTACTGTCGTCTGATGTCAAACTGGCAGCTCTGCCCCTGCGTCTGCTGAGCTGGGGGCCCTGGAAGCCCCTGGCAGGGAAGGGATCGACCAAAGCCAACCACCTCTTGCTGCCTCAGCAACAGTCCCCATATGCCTCCTGGGTTGTTGGATACTCCCTTTGAGAATTTTCCCTTTGGCATCTCACTAGCCCTTGCAATCCACTGCCC
Organism: Cheracebus regulus; assembly: GCA_963574635.1. Classification (NCBI taxonomy): domain Eukaryota; kingdom Metazoa; phylum Chordata; class Mammalia; order Primates; family Pitheciidae; genus Cheracebus; species Cheracebus regulus. The sequence continues at coordinate 6,141 of CAUYQU010099203.1, forward strand.
CTTATGAAGGTAGTATTCTCCAAGTCTTGCCATTAATTATCTCAAGCTGAAAAAGGCAGGTTTGAAACCTGGTTTTGGCCAAGAGAAGACAATGTTAACTTCCCAAAGTCTAATGAGATGAACTAATCTCAGGGAAAATTTCAATATGGTTTTAGAGAAGGTATATACACATTTACATGCTCCATAGTTATGTAAGTTTTCTGAAAAGATTATTATTATAATATTATTATTATTTTGGAGACAGAGTCTTACTCTCTTGCCCAGGGTGGAGTGCAGTGGTATGATCTCGGATTACTTGCAACCTCCACCTCCTGGGTTCCAGTAATTCTCGTGCCTCAGCCTCCCGAGTAGCTGAGATTACAGGCATATACCACTGCACCTGGCTAATGTTTGTATTTTTAGGAGAGATGGAGTTTTGCCATGTTGGCCAGGCTAGTGAAAATTTTATTAAGATATCTTGCAAACCAAATATAATTTCATCCAAAGAACAACAACAACAACACAACAAAAATTGAAACTGCATAGTAAGTGGCATTTCAGAGATTTGGACTTTCCTTATTTTAAAACAGTGAGAGTACTGTTTACATCGCCTTGAAGGTTGTTCAAAGATATCTATTTTTAATAAGATTCAGTCATGTTTTAATTCCAAGCAGTTATTTTATTCCATAAGTATAATTTCTATGTACTATATAGTAATATTTTCAATACAATTGGCTGCTAACGCCCAGCAGTGACTGACACATTATTTATTTAACAAATATTTATTGAAAATCAACAAACTGTTGATTCAAGACTTCTTTTGTTGTTAGAATGGGTTATCGATTAAATGACTTCAAACCAAATCTTATACAACAAATCTAAGTTTAACTCTCCCTGTTAAATCAATCCCGGTCCACAGGTCCAGTTTCTTCACCCTTCAAGAAGACCGAACATTCCCAAACCTCGTACCCTCCTTCACCACAGCAAAGATTAATAACCAGTACTCCTCATGTGTCCAGGCTTCTCCAGTACAGTCTGGGGACCACCCAGGCTATACTTGAATAAATGCATACCTCTGAACCAAGTGTGTAATTACACACGCAGACACCTAACTTACCAACTCATTCTCATAGATGACTTCTCATATTTTCCCGAGAACATGTCTTCTCTGGCATTTCTCTCCCATGATGGCCAATCACAGGGGATCTTATACATCTTGTACAGATTTCTCAAAACTTTGTGATGGCTTTTGCAGTTTCTAGCTGTGTAACAATCTCTGGGATTGGTTTCCTCACTGCAGCAGGCTTTGTAATCTTTCAGATCTGGAATCACTTTCACCCAAACGGAAAACTCATACCCTTTCACATTTAATGATTTCATTGGAAGCTTCAGAAATGTTCAACAGGTAAAAGGTTGAAAAAAAAAATGCAGACACACACATACACACAGTTACATAGGGTTTGCTATGTAACTATTTCAAAATACATTTTAAAATGAGTTTTAAATAATTGAAACAGTCTATTACATAATCCTGAAGAAAAAGGAATATATAAATAGTAGGTAGTTAAAAACCTAAACGCTTATTAAAAAGCCTAGAAGGATGCAATCTATCCATAGCATTATCTAAAATATATCTGAAAAAAAACAATGATTTCGATATATTTATTTATGATAAATAAATTGAGAAAATGTTACTAAGTTTCCATTTTGAAAGCCCATTTTGCATGCTTACATATTAAAATTTCTGGGAAAGCCTTGAGAGAAGAAAACTGTTTTAACTTTTTAAAACCTACACTTTCCCAAAGTTATGTGACCATGGGAGTTGTTTTTACAGAAAGCATGTTAAATTATAAATCTGAATACACTGTAAAAACAAAAAAAAAGGCTAAAATACAAGTCAATTGTATTATAATCTCTAGGTGGCATGCAAAATTATTTTTATTTACAGATTCCTATTGCTTTCAAACATTCTGTGACAAGCATGTTAATTTGGTAATCAGAAAAATATTAAAAATGCAAAGAAAAAGTGTTCAGTACCATTTAAGATCACTCCTGCTATTACTTATCCTACTGCCTTTGTCAGTAAACCCGCCTACAAGTTGTCTACAAGTTATCAAAAAGCAACGTGGTCAAGCAAACAGATTTCAAATGATATCTGGATTCCAGGCTCATATCTACCACTGCCTAACCATCAGACCCCAGACAAATTATACCTTAAGCTGCAGTTTCCTCTTTTGTACAATTGGGTAACATCTACATCTATTGGATGTGGGTTGGATATGACCACTAAATATAGCAACATGTCATGCATTTAGCACAGTACCTGGTGAATTATCATTCAATAAATGTTCACTAACTGTGTGACCAGTCATGCAAGCCATTGGCCACTGTTCTTAAATTACTGTGACCTTGATACTTCTAATTAGTGGAAATTTGAATGAATTTATTAATATTCATTTAATCTCTAAGCAATTAAGGCTCCATATTATTTTACATGCTATCTTGTGAAACAAATTTCTTAAAAAGTAAATTTACCTTTTAATAACTTTCCAAGTGCAGAGTTTTTGCAAAGGTATAATTTATTCTACCTGAAAGTTTCCATTAAGTTTACTTAGAAGAAAAAATAGATCTTATGTTGAGATTTTGATAGAAGCCAACTGTATTGAAAATATTGCTGTATAGTACAGGGAAATTATAAAACAAAATCACTTTTTTCTTATATCAAAACCTAACCTGCAAGGAAATTTTTTAAAAATTACAACAAAAAGCAATTCCATAAAAAAATACAAATCAATCAATAAATCTAATTGACTGTATTTACTCCATTAAAAGTCAAGGGTGTGTGAGGTTAATTTTCAGACTATGCCATCATGATGAAACCAGAGTTGAAAGAGTTACAGCTTTAAACAACCTGAAACAAATGCCACCCACTCTTACCCCTGTACTAAGTGATAATGGTCGCAGTCATCCTGAGAAATGGAGGAGTCCAGAGTTATAGATCCCTCTTGTTCTTACCAATAACTGAAGTCAGCTTCTTGACAGTTTTACAGCATTTGTGGTACAGTATAATACCTCAATTTCTTGTGTATAGGAGGTAGAAAATCTGATTTTAATCCATGTGTTAAAAAAATCTTCAATATATGATAACCTATAATTAGAATGGGTGTCTCAAGTTCCTAACTCCTCTTTGAGTAATGATGCTAGTTCATGACTTTACAATAGAAAATTTTCAGTGACTGCATATCAGTATTAACAAAATCAAAGAAATGCAGTAAGAGTTACTTTCATCTTACATAGGAGAAAAGTGAAATATTAAGAGGGAAGTCGATTCCCAGAATTGTGAAGTGAGGAAACAATGAGAATTACAATCACCTTGGTAGCGTATTCCTAATCTCAGAGGGGGCATTTTTCTCCTCTAAAAGGGAATGTGATTTTCATTAAGATTAGTACACATTTTGCATTCAATGTGCCAAGAACAAGTTCCCTGCATCTGGCACAAGAAGTTCCACAGTAGACTTATGAACTTTCTAACCAACTTCATCCTCTACTTCCTGGGAGACGCAAATGAGAACAAGGAGTGTACTGGCCTTCGCTGGTTTCAAAATAGTACAATAATGATGCCCACGTCACAATCAGCTGTTTTCTAACAATGTTGATAATATTTAAGATTTCACAAATTTAAACTAAATGCCTAGCATATACTGGTATTATTTTCACACTTTCATTGTGTATTACTATCCTCTTCCACAGTGGAATAAACTGTGGCTCAGGGAGGGGAAATAAAGTGCCTAAAGACAGCAAGTGGTTTAGCACAGATTGAGGTACAGGTCCCATCTCCAGGCTCACTCTACAGTGGCTGCCTGCCAAGTGCTATCTGACTTCTGGCTGGACCAGTTTTATTTGAAACCAAAACTAATGCTGTTAAATGCCAGAGTGCCAAGTGCACTGGCTCATTGCATCAGACAACTGTAAGGCAGCCTGCAGAGCTAAATGTAGAGTATTAGCCTTACTTAAAATGTTGTATGGAATACTGGATCCCATTAAATAATCATTTCTTTCATTTTTTTTTTTTTGTTTGTTTGAGACAGAGTCTCACTCCGTCACCCAGGCTAGAGTGCAGCGGCATGATTTCTGCTCACTGCAACCTCCACCTCCTGGGTTCAAGCAATTCTCACTCCTCAGCCTCTGGAGTAGTTGGGATTACAGGCATGCACTACTATGCCTGGCTAACTTTTTTGTATTTTTAGTAGAGACTGGGTTTCACCATGTTGGCCAGGATGGTCTTGAACTTCTGATCTCAAGAGATCCACCCACCTCAGCATCCCAAAGTGCTGGGATTGCAGGCATGAGCCATCGTGCCCAGTCCATTTAAGGTTTTTTTCATAATAAATTCTGGCTTCGAATTTTATCTTATTTAGGAATAATAAAAAATGCAGATTAGCTGCCAAAAACATTTGAAAAAAAAAAAAGAACAAATCTGATTTCTACCATATTTGCAGTTTTGTAACCATTTTGAAGAGTAACACCCAAAAAACACTGGGAAGAACAAATATTCACACTTGTTTTTCTTTCTAATGTGCCCACATGACAACTGCATTTCCTGCATTTATGAGATTTCTAAATTCTCATCTTTTCTTTCATGAGCTAGAAGAAAACACCCTTCATTATTTGGTCTTATTCTTCAGCCCATTATTGTTCACATCAAAAGAATCATGTCCTCTACCAACTGAAGTCTGGAATCAAAATAGAAAGGCTGTTGACAATTTAGATTTCAGGGTATTGACACAAATAAGTATGAATTCTTATGCACTAATTAGTCACACAATTAATGACTATTTTACTCTCAATACATACAACCTATTCTATAAATTAAACAGTACTCTGCTGTAATTACTCAAATGGAAATATTTAGGATGTAAAAAATAATATACCCCTATGTCTTGTTAAACAACCTTGCCCATGATGGACAAAGCTTTTGTCTTCTCTAGATATAAAACGAAAACATTATTCAGAATTTTCACTTACATACTACTGTTAATGAAATGTATATTTCTTTCAAAAATACTATGGCAGGGAATAATGCTAAATGAGAAGCTCAAACCAAGAATGGAATTTTATAATAGAGTGCTAAGAGGTATAAAACAGTAATTTTAATGGTGTGGCATTTAATGGTGTCTTAGTAACAATTCATTGGTTAATGGCTATAAAAATGAATATTAAATACTTGGTTTGATACCGTGCATGACTGAGCTCCTACCATTCCAATGAACAAGTAATTTGTCTCCATCTCCAACATTGCCTTTTTTCTTGAGTTCATACAAACTCAAATACCAACTATCCAATCATTGTTTCTAGGTATATGCTGGAAATCATACTAAACACGACAAATTACACAAAAGAAGCAATAAAGAATATGGCCTTTTCCTTTTAGGGTTTCACAACAAATTGTAAATTGCATAAAAGTTATTCAAATGACAACTCAATAGCAAAGAGTAAGTGAGGGGAATAAACCTAAATATTCATCAATAGGAGACTGGTTATATAAATTAAAATTCATTCCTGCAAAGATATAATACATAGCTAGAAAAAAAATAAAGCTATTTATATAATAAAATGCAATAATTACATAGATTGTTAAGTAAAAAAGCAATGTATGAAGCAGCACTCACTGTGTATAAAAAAGGGAGAAACTATATACATACACACGCTTGCTCATGAATATAAGGAGATGCACTAACTGCATAGTAGCCACCAGGCACATGAGGCTCTTGAGCAATTGAGATGTGGCTAGTGTGACTAAGAAACTGACATTTTAATAGAATTAATTTATAGTTGTGACTTGGTATAAAATATTTCTCCGATAAAGACAACTTTATTGTTTGTAAAGACTTAGAATTGTATAATCATGTGTCATGTAATATGTTGTTTACAATAATTTTTTTAATGTGGCTCCTAAAAAAATAAAATTGCATTTATGGCTTATATTTCCATTGGACAGTGCTAGGTTAGAATGCCACCAGGATTCGAAAGAACTCATAACACTGCCTCTGGGAAGGAAATGGGAGACAGGAACCAAGGTACTAGAAGGAGATGTCTCACTGTTTTGCCATTTTTCTCTTTTGCTCTTTGTGACATTGGAATATACTGCCCATTAGAAAAATTATGAATAAATAACATGACTCATAAATACCACTGTAAAAAAACTGTCATTGACACAACCATCAATTTAATTTTGGATGAAATATTTTCCCCCCACAATCAGAGATGGTACTTTTGAAGAGGTTATGTATAGTTTGGCAGAAAACACTTCATAATAACCTAAGATCACAGAAGTGTTCCACAAACAGTGCCAGAGTTACAAAGTGAATACAAGTGATCAAAGCCCTCAAACTGCTTGTTTAGTGGCGGCAGAGTCCAGCATTAACACAGCTGCCTCTTCCTCTATCATAAGGAACAGTTCTGCTTTTATTTTCCCATTCACTGAATATATTTTGCTTTTTTCTTCTTTCATCTTCATCCACATCCCCAGACAAAAACGTAATTATTCTTACATTTCCATTTAGCAAAGCATGTATCTACTTAGCTAACCAAAGAAGCAAAAAATAAAATAAAATTCTCCCCTTGAAGAGAACCTCATGAAATTTACTTTTTTCCATGAAGCAGTAGTGTAAATATATAAGCAGATCACATAAGGCCAAGAGGAAAGAAGGAAATATGTATCATATACACAACGAAACAACACAATACATTTAACTATAAATGAAAAATCAAATTGTATGTGAACACAGCATTACCCCAAATCTCCCAGATTTTCCCCTTTTATTTTGAATATAAATACTTTATTTTTTCTTCTTCTTTGAGATAGCAAAATATAGAGCTTCAGATGCATATAACAATGAAAACTATTTGATTAGCAGTGTGAAATTTAAGAAGCTGGCTGGTTCTCTAAGGTTTAAGAATAAAAACATCTCCCTTCTCAAATCCTAAATGGTCTCCTTTTCTTGTACTCCTTCCACTTCTATAAGACTGTTTGAGATAGGTCCATATTGGTGTGATACAGGTCCACGTTCTGAAAAAATGAGAGTCCTAGGGCCATGGTGATAACGGGTACAAAACCATCCACAGTGGCTCAGCACCTGAGTGGCAACTAAGCTGAGACTGAGAAGAGTAATTCCTTAGTAAAAGAAGTATTAAAAGATGCTGACCATTGAATTAAAGCATTTCACTGTATTACTCATTCCCTGCTTCCTAAACGGTATTTCTTGGTGCCCCAAGACTATTCCTTTAATACCACTGGTATTTGTGATACCTTTGTGTTCAAACCCTTCCATATATCTATGGGATTCCAGAAACTTGGTCTCCACCTTGCCTAAGGTTTACAGTAATATACGGAAACTGTAATTGTCCCAAATCCAAGACATTCAAATCTCCCATTGCTGTCAACAAAAAAGCATGAATTTGGGTTATCAAAAATTATGGCTAATATTCAAAATCCTCAGATAATTCTTAGAACTGCTACTAATTGAAACATACATTACCTTAGTGTCCTAAATGATACACAAAAAACGAAAATCTCAAAGTGCTGTACCCCACACATACATATGAATCTTGAATTTGATTAGAAAGCTGTAAAAAATCTAAATAAATGTAAGGTAAACTACTTATAACCATAAAATTAAATTAGTGTTGGAAATATGTTTCTAGATTTCACAAAGATACCAGCACAAACTTCAGGACTATATTTTCTTAGCATCATCTAAGAGTGAATATCCTACATATTTCTATATAGAATCACAAACATAAGGCGTGAATTACTCTTGAACATTGTTCATTTCAGACCAGACTGTATTTCAAAATGATGTACAATAAAGTGCAGTAAACTAGAAGGTGGAATAGATTCTAGATGTAAAATTCATCCCAATTCAAATGTGAGAGGAAAAATGGGTATATTTCCTCTTTTCAGGTTACTAGCATTAAATATTTTTCATTCAATCAAAGTCACATCTCACTTTTCCAAAGGGAAGAACAAAATTCATAGGTAATAATCACAATAAAGCTTACCCACTTTCAGAGAAAGATGAAACTTAAAAGACTGATATCATAGGATTACAAACATCTAACATTTTAACATTTAAAATTTTATTTTATTTTAGGCGGGGCACAGTGGCTCATGCATGTAATCCCAGCACCTTGGGAGGCCGAGGCAAGTGAATTACCTGAGGTCAGGAGTTTGAGACCAGCCTGGCCAACATGGCGAAACACTGTCTCTACTAAAAATGCAAAAATTAGCCAGGCATGGTGGCACACACCTGTAGTCCCAGCTACTCAGAAGGCTGAGGCAGGTGAATTGCTTGAACCTGGGAGGCAGAGTTTGCAGTGAGCTGAGATCATGCCACTGCACTCCAGCCTGGGCAACAGAGTGAGACTGTCTCAAAAAATAATAAAAATAAAAATAAATTTTATTTTATTTTAACATTTAAAATTTTATTGAAATTTTCTAGTAGAGATCATTTAAATTTATCTGGTAGAAATCATTTAAATTTTATTTACATTTTAAATAAAATTCAAACGTTCTTTTCACCTGCTGATGTTTTTCTCTACCACTTTCAGTTTTGCTCTCCTAAATCACAGAAAAAATGATTTTTTTTGCTGTAAGTTAAAGCACCCAGCTTGTAGGAGCAAGAGACAGGAAGAACGCACTCCTACAGTATGGTGGGACAGTTTGCTCAGGAGTTTGCCACCAATAACGGAATCACGGTTACCTAAGAATAATGGGTGCTGCCACAGATCAGGAAATACAGATATTGTCCTATAAAACAGTGACCCTGTCTCTCTCCTATTTCTATTAAAGCAGTGATACAGCATGTAACTATCAGGCATAAAAGAAAAGAAAGAGTTGCTCTACCCTAGGACACTTCCATTTTGTGTGTAACTCACATTCATCTTAGCACAAAGGAGAAAATAAGTTCAATGACTCCTGTAATTATCTTGATTACGGTTAACTGGCCTAGAAACTATGCCCATCCGATCAGGTCTGGGAATGGCAGGATAGTAGTCATGTCATGTTTAGCAGCTCAATTTCCTGTTTTTCCAGCACATCTTGATCAACACACAAATGTAGTAGCTGTTAAAACTTTGGCTTCAGTCACCACTTCTCCCCTTGGGCTCATCTAATACTTCCTCACTTCCATTTCTCAGAAATAGTATGTGTGCATGTGCATGAAAGCAGATTCCAGAGATGGGATCCTCAAGGACTGTTGATAAATGTCTCATCTAGATTTGAGCATCTTTACTCTACTTCCTTACAAATATATGTTGTTGTAATTACAGAAGCTATGATGTAAGGCTTTACTTTAGGCTATAAAGTAAAACGGTATGTTTAATTTTTAATATCACACCAGAATGCCTACCAATTACTTGGTGTTAATCCCTCAAATTAATCACACTGAGAAACAACATAATTTTTCTAATGATTAATATCATTTTAAAGACATACTCTGATGCCTTAGCATTCAATCCTATTTAAAGTCAACCTACACACCATATTTTAAAAAATCAGATTTTATAAGTACAACCATATTTTAAGTCCAAACTACTGTAACTCAGCTTCTTCTTCAACCACATTTCAGAGGCTTGCTTCTGAAACACTTTGGCTATTTTCAAGTATATGGCATTTTTATACCATTATGTACAAAGGAATTTTCTATAAGTCTGAGGTCATTATAAAAGAAAACCTCTGTCCTATTAAGCCATACTTTAAAAAATAATAATAATTGTTTATATTACGCCTAAAGCTCTGATTTCAATTGCAGAATTAAAAACTACAAATACGCAGTATAGTGGTTCATGTCTGTAACCCCAGCACTTTAGGAGGCTGAGGCAAGAAGATCTTTTGAGGCCAGGAGTTTGAGACCAGCCTGGACAACATGGCAATACCCCATCTCTACAAAAACACAAAAATTAGCTGGGCGTGGTGGCATATGCCTGTAACCCCAGCTACTCAGGAGGCTGAGGTGAGAGGATCACTTGAGCCCAAGAGGCAGAGTTTGCAATGAGCTAAGATTGTGCCCCTGCACTCCAGCCTGGGACACAGAGCAAGACCCTCTCTCAAGAATAAATAAATAAATAGCTACAAGCTACAAATAGAACTAAGTTTTCAACTTTCTATGAGTTGAGCTTAACGGACCATCTTTCCTGCCTTTATATTCTTTGCTGCCTTCATACTAAGATAATTCCAATTAAAGCACTTTGCCAAAAGGCTCCAAAATTCAACTCCACAGATTTCTTACATCTAAAGTCAACAGTTTTAAAATATTTAAATTTATAAACAGCACACTGAACTTAAATTATATGAAATAAATTACCCATGTTCACGCTATCATTTTTCTAAAGACTAGCCAATCTTTGAGAATCTTTTCCAAGGGATTCATTCCTCAGATATGAAGTTTGTATGCAAAACTACAGACATTTGGCCTTTTATAAATAGTCATGGGAAACTTCTTTCTCCCATACTTTTAGTTTGTTTTTACTGTAGCAAATGGGAGAAAAGAAATCAGCAAAGTCATAAAAAAAAGTCTCAAAACTACTATGATACTAATGTTAGAACACCAAACGCTTGAGTATATGAAATATCTTGAACAACAACAATAAAAACACTTGCTGGAAATTATAAAGGCAGTTTGACTTTTAGACTCAAAAAAACTAGACAGGAACTTCTTCCACCTTTGGTCCATTTCCTCCTAGGCACATTTGTTTCTAAATATTTGATTAATCATATCAGTCTTTTTTTTCTAAAGTTTCTCTAGCACAGAAGTCTGGAATTCTCTTTAAAATATATTCTAGTATCTTATACATGTTAAAATTCTAAAATGTTTGCCAACAGCCAAGTCTAGCCTTCACTTGAAAAAGAAATCAATCACTTATCTCCATTCTACAAAATCCCATAGTATAAAATACATTGTACACAGATAATAAATAATTCTGTTTCAACTGACATTTTAGTTCATACTTAGAAGTCTCCTGCACTCAATAAAATTTAATTAAACAATTACTACTTTATTTACTGATCTTATAAGTTAGGCCAGTGGGTCAACAAACGTTTTCTGTATAGATCCAGAGGGCAAATATTTTTAGCTTTGCAGGCCGTATGGTCTTTATCTGGACTACTCAACTATAATGTGAAAGCCATGGGACGATAGTATGCCAATGAGCATGGGTGGCTGTTTACCAATAAAACTCTTTATAAATACAGGTGGAGGATAACAGATTAATATCCAGAATATATAGAGAATTAAAACAAAAGATGGAAAAACAGACAAAGGACTTGAGCAGACATTTCTCCAATGATGATTTATAAATGGCTGATGAAAAGGTACTGAAAATTACTACACATTGGGGAAACAAGAATCAAACATGCAATAAGATACCTCACACCCCATATGATAGCTGCCATGGAAAGGGGGGCACTATAACATAACAGCTGGTGAACAGAAATTGGAACCTTGTTTACTGTTGGTGAGAATATAAAATCGTAAAATCACTGGAAAAAAAAACAACAACGGTATGGCAGTTTCTCAAAAAAATAAAAATAAAACTGCTACATGATCCAGCCTTTCTATTTCTAACAACATACCCAAAAGAACTGAAAGCAGCATCTTCAAGAGGTACTTGTATACCCAGGTTCATAGCAGCAGCACTATTCACAATAGCTAAAATGTGAAAGCAACCCAAATACCCACTGATGGATGAATAGATAAGCAAAATGTGGTCCATACATGCAATGGAATATTATTCAGCTATAAAAAGAAATAAATTACTGATATACACTGCAACATGTATGAACCTTGAGGACATTATATTATGTGAAATAAGCCAATCAAAAGAAGACAGACTTTGATTTCACTTGTAAGAGGTACCTAGAGTAACCAAAATCATAGAGACAAAGTAGAATGGTAGTTGCCATGGGCTGAAGAAAGTGAAAAGGGGAAGTTGTTGTTTAATGGGTATAGGGTTTCAGTTTTGCCAGATGGAAGGAGTTATAAAGATGGGTGGTGGTGATGGTTCAACAATATGAATGTGCTTAACACCACTGAACCATGCAGTTAAAAATGGTTAAGACAGTAAATTTTATGCTATGCATATTTTACCACAGTTAAAAAAAAAGTGGAGAAAAGGGGGGTAAAAAAACAGGTGGAGGGCTGTTTTGACTTTTAGGACATAGTTTGCTGGACCATAGTTTGCTGATCCATAAGTTAGGCTGTTGCATTTTAAATTCTAAGCATAGACATAATGCTCTGAAGCCAGTAATGAAGTGCCATTTATACACTAACATCATGTTCCTTTTATTCCTACAGATACATATAATTTCTAGAGTCAAGCTCTTAAGATTAGAAGCCTATTTCCCAGTGCCTAGAAAAATGTGTTTTATATAAAATTAGGGTTCATGAGTTTTTGACTGATTAAAAGTAGTTATTTTAATAACGTGACACTTGGCATTTATTATTATATAAGCACATCTGGCATTTCAGTAAAAATGTAAGGTCATAATATTGTTATTCAATATCCTCTAATTCATGTAGAGATAATTTGATTTTAAAGGAGAAGTATATCAGTGTTTTAATAAATAATTTCATTTTTCCTATTCAGTAATCAAAAATCCTATTTTTGAAATAGTGTTATAAATTTAATAGCTGCCTAATACCAAAAGTAAGTATAGACTTTGTCATATAATGAAAGAAAACTGCCAGTTTACTATGAGTTAAATTACATCATACCAAACACAGGAATATGTTACACATTTTAAATCTAGCCATGTCCTGGTCCCAGACCAAGAGAATTAAAATCAGAATGGGTGGGAGTGTGAGAACCTAAGAATTAATATGAAAGTACCCCAGATTACTCTCATGTTGAAACCTCAGAGAAGTAACTCAACTTCTAAGTATCGAAGAACTCAGTTCATACAATCAGTGAAACTTTAGAATGAATAATGCTCCCCAACAAAAGCTTAAGAAACCAGCTGTTTAAGCATTCTTTAGTTTTCCGTATGCCTTCAGTTAACTCCATAGCTCCAAAGCTGCAAAATGATAAAAAGAGCTTTTGTCCCTCATGTACATTCCTGAAAATTTGCTTCAGAATCAAAATATTAAGATCCCTCAGAGCAAGGTCAACTAAGCTTTTAACATTTAAATTTCAAGGAACTTTTTTTTTTTTTTTTTAAGGATATCTGGCAAGGAATTAACACAAGTACTAGTAGTTCCAAAGTTAAGCACCCAGGTTGATGTCAGCAATCATGTTGCTTTTTCTAAGTGATTAATGTCACTTTACTAAGTACTAACACAGAAAACTTAATTTGGCTACCACTCTCTTCTCCAATGCAGCATTTCAATTTTCCAACCAATGTCTCCAACAGTGTTGCTCTCTGCAAAACAAACTGCAAACCAACCCAGGATTGTCACTTCATAGAAATAAATATAAAAATGATTTATCAGTTTTCATCTAGATCACTATGCAAGTTAAACCAGTCAACTTTCACATACATATGAAATCATATATATATGAATTAGGAGTATTTATGCATGTATATGTATAGTACATAAAATATGTAAATATATATTATATATGAATGTACATATTGCATAAAAATATATATATAAAGTTGCATCAAACTTTTTTCTCAAAGAAAAACTGAAACCGTTGTGACTCAATGTCTTTTGACATCTAAACTCTTAGATGCCAAAAACAAGCCCATAAGATATAGAACAATGTTTCTCATAACAAATGCCATAAACAAGCCCATAAGATACAGAACAACAAATATAAAGTGGATATTTTTGCATGATATTAAGAAAGGGATCTAAAGCTGGGCACAGTGACTTGTGACTGTAGTCCCAGCTACTCAGGAGGCTAAGGTGGGAGGATCACCTGGGCCCCAGAGGTCAAGGACAGCCTGGGCAACACAGCAAGGCTCTGCCCTGTCTCAAAAGAAAGGGATCTAATCTAGAATGATAAGGGATTAAAGCAGTACAATGGAGGCCAAGATGAAAGACACTCAAGATGACCACAGGATCAGACCCTTTGAAGGCAGGGACTTCACCAGCACAGACCCTAAGGCAGGCACTATTTCTGTGCACTGTTGCTTCCACCGGAAAAAAAAAAAAAAGGCACCCAACCCATATAATTCAAAATATGGTAGAACGCTAAATGTGAGTTAAATGCATGAAGGCACCAAAAAAACTTCAAACTATCCTTTTTGATGTTACAATTATTATTTAGAATGTTTCAAAGAAAAAGCAGCAGCTGAGAGGACATAAAACAATTTATTTTTCCTAAAATAGTCATTCCTCAAATGGGCTAACTTATCATAGAATTAATGCAAGTGAGGATAAGGACATCAACTACCTTTTTCCTGAAATGTATTAAAATATTACAGAGTTAATGGTTAAATATAAGTTATCCTTTAAAATGTAGATTACTATATCCTACCGTGGTCAAGAAAAGATTAAAAGCAATTAAGAAAATGATCTAGGCACCTGGAGTTTTTCTTCTGGTTTTACTACTAATTTGCTGGGACTGCAATCCAGTCACTCAGTGTCTCTGACCTTCAGATTCTCATTTATAAAATACAAACAATGAAACTTGGTGCTATGCTAAAATGACATGTTACAACAATGTAAAACTTGGAAATTACAGAGCAATTCTTTCCAACGGTAATATCCAAGGATAAAGACTAAAGTAGGTCTCCTTGTCTATTAAAATAATGAGTTATGATACAATTAGTCAGTTTTATAGCAAGAAATTTACCTCCAAAACTTAACCATTATAACATATTAAGATTGCTGCCTGCCACCTCTCACATAATATTATCTCAGGTATTTTTCACTCAATTTAAACCTTTTTTAAAAATGTTCTGGGTTTTTAAGAAAGAACAGAAGCAATAATGAATATTAAGTATTCAACAACTCTTATATGACAGGCACTCAGAATATGCCAAAGGACAAGCTAGGCAAGTGGAAGAAGACAAATGAAGTAGAGAGGTAATTTTTTAATGTTGATATTTTTCAGGTAGTGATAACTTCTCTGAACAGGATAAGGTAACATAAAATGATAGTACAACAGTGTTATTTTAGATAAGGTGTTGACACATTTTTTTCAGATGCCCCTACTTAAATTTGAAAAGGGGAGGGCAAAAGTCCTTTATAAATATTTAACAAATTAGATAAAGCACTTTTGTACATTCTTTTAAAGTGAAGAACTTATCAGTTTAACCTTTAAATTCTCAAAAGTGGCTGGGTGCACTGGCTCATACTGGTGATCCCAACACTTTGGGAGGCCAAGGTGAGAGGATTGTTTGAAGCCGGGGATTTAAAATCAGCCTAGGGAACACAGCAAGACCTCATCTCTACATTAAAATAGAATATCAAGAGTAACAACTGAAGGCTCTTACTGTAGTCATCCTTGCCACTAAAAGAGTTTTTCCATTTCTTCAACACAGAGCCATCTGACCTCACCAATTTATTTAAAAGTCCTCTGTGACTTCTGAACACTTATGGGTGTATTTTGTGAAAGCAGGTATGATGCTCTTTCTCATCATCGATTCATATAATTCTGTAGCTCCACTTAGGAATCTTGCTTTTATGCTCAATATCTTTCTACCAATATTTTACTCATCCTAATGTGAGAACGTATGGAAGGATATAAGATAATATTTAAACAATGAAAAACCTGGGGAAAGAAAAATGAAAGTCAAAAGCAAGAGGACTATTTGGAGAAGAGAAAGCTAATTGGAGCAAAATGAAAGAATTAAGTCATATACATGTTTCCTCTATGTAAAAATTATACTAAATATCTTTTAGATTAGTCATGTTGCTTTGAGACTTTTCCATGTTTCCTCTAGATAACTGCCAATGTTCACATAGTCCCTGATGAATACACATGCTGTGACTTGCTTCTAAGGAAACGCCTGTCGTGTTCCAGGGAAAAATGACTTCTACACTCTTAAATCAGGAAAACTGTACAAGTCTCATTCATTAGTGACAACGTCGATTTTTCCTTAACGTTTCTATTTCTGGAACGCTCATATTCTAATTAGGGCATTTCTGCGTTGAGATTAAGAAAATTAACTATGTTGGGAGAACACTTGGGAAAAAAAAAAAAGGTGTACTACATCCCACCTCAGAAGCTCAACTAGCATCCAAGTTACTCCTAAACTATTTACCAAGGCAAGGTTATTTTAGGATTTTCTTCATGTCTTGCAGAACTACCTGTTCCCATTACTGTTTACTCAAATGCTTAGCAAGGTGACTATTCGCATATCTGGCAGGAAGACATGCTTCATTTAATATTAACTCACCATGTGACAGCCCCTTCCCCTCCAATCTCTTCTCAAACATGTGAGGATAAAAAGAAAAGTAGAGTTGTTTGCAATCTGATTTGCGCTTGGTTTTGGCACCAGCAATTGGCCACAGGCACACACACCCCCAATCAGAGGCGCGCACCCCGCTCGCTCCCGGAACTGTCATGCGGGCTGACAGCTGGCACACCCTCCAGTCGCCCTCCACCCGCTTGCAGAAACCCACTCCTTACAGTCACGTTGACATTGCTCACCTGCCTGGGCCTTAGCCCATGGCCAAGGAAACTTTTGCCCTCTTCCCAGGAGCTCACTTACAGGTATCGTCCACCGCTCCTCCAGAGCCCAAACAAGGGGCCCTTTGTTACAGTTTTTGCTCCCGGACTCCTCACCCAATTCCTGGCATTCAGCTGGCCTTCAGGGATCCCGGGCAGCCCCGGTAGGAAGGCAACCAAAAAGCAGCCCTCCGCCCTGGTGGCCTCCGAGAAGGCCGGGAGGAAGCAGCTTCCCCGGCCGCGTGGAGGGCGGCCAGTGAGTCAGGCCGCCGGCAGGGCAGAGTTGCCAGCCAGGTGAAACCGCCGAGGCCTCGCGTCCTCGCCGTCCTCGCCCTCCCCGGTGAGCTGCGGCGCGGCGCTCTGTGCTTACCCGGCTGGGGTGGCGAGCGGCGTGGGCGCCGCCGGGGCGTCCTGCGGGCGCGGGGTTCGGCCGTCCATCGCCCTGCGGGGCGTTGCGCGGGCTCCAGCTCCGAGGCGGCGCGTCACTGCTGGGGTGGGAGAGGCCGGCGGGTCAGGGCGGGACGCGCGCCTTCCCGAGGCCGGAGCGGGGCTGGCTGAGCGTCAAGAGCCCGCCCGAGCCACCCCAGCCCCGGCCGGCCCGCCTCCCGGGTTTGCTTCCACCTGCGGGTCCCGGCTCCCAACCCGCGGGCGCCGCCGCCGTCGCCCCACGGTCTAGCAAGCGCCCAGAGTACGGCGGAGGGGGAGGTGGCGCTGCAGCCCCCGCCCCGTGGGGTTTACTGAGTAGCCATTTGGCGCCTCTCGGGGAGGGAGAGGAGCTGCCCTGGCTGGAAGAGGAGGAGGAGCGGGGCCGGGCGCACAGGCACTGCCGCCACGCCGGCAGCACACTCCCGGGCTCCTCCGTCCAAGTCTGCACAAACAACACGCCCTGGGAAAACTTTTCCCGAAGAGCAGTTGGGAGGGTTGATCTCTCTTTTTCCCACCCAAGGCTCCTACGTTCTTTTCCGAAGGAGACAGTAGCTCTCCTGTTCTCCCTCGCGGCTTCCTCTCCTGCTCTTCCCTCCCCCGGCCCGCACGCCGGCAGCTCGGCTCTCAAGCCAGGACTTGAATGCAGAAGCGGCAGCCCGTGCGAGGCTCAGCCCTGCGCGGGCCGGGCCGACTCCGCGCCTCCCCTGCCCCGCGGGCGGGGTGCAGGCGCTCGCTGGGCGCTCGGGGCCTCGCTGGAGCCCGCTGGTTCACTCACCCTGCCCCATTTCCCTGCCCGGAGTCCGGGAGCTCGCCGCCGCCTCTGCCGCACGGCTGTCCAGAAGTGGGGACGAGCTCGGCGGCATCGGAGAGAGGGAAGCAGCGAGCCGGAGAGAGGATAGGGGCGGGGGAGGGCCGGGAGCGAGTTGGAATTTCCTTCCCTCAGGGCTTCGGGGTTTGGGGTCCGGCTGGGGAAGCTGAACCGAAAGGAAGCTCCAGGCGAGGTGTTCCCATTCCCACCGCTAGGGCGGCGCTTCGGGAAGGCCGGCGCGCCCGAGCCGGACAGGTGGGGAGGAAGGGAAGTTACCTGCCTTGCCAGGACCCGAGGGGAGGATTGGGGCCTCCTCGGAATGCGGACAGAAACTCGCAGAGTGCGCCCTACAGCTTGCCCTCCCTGCAGTCTGACCTTCGACGTCCAGGATTGTGTGTGTGTGTGTGTTTCTTAACTTGCATTTTTAACTTGACCTCTAAGGTTGCCATTCTTTTAAAAGTGCACCTGTGACACAGATTTTTCTAATTGGTGGCAGGTTTAAGCTTGCCCTGTCTTCAGAGGCATTTTTTGTAAACGCCTATAACAGTTGTGACATGAAGACTGGTCAACAGTATGTCTGATGACAGTCTGTAAGAATTAAGTGATAGATTTTATTCACTTAGTGGAAGTTTTACAAGCATAAAGGAATCATACACAGCTGTGTGCTTGTTTGTACGTTTTAGTATCCACGTGCATGCCCTTTAGATGATTCTTTACACCTGACAGGTACTAGGTAGACGTTACTGCGGCTTTTTCCCATTTTAAAAGTAATGACAAAACCGCAATCACGTTGGTACCACCGTAATATATTTGCATATTTTATACTTTTCATAAGTGCGAATTGTTTTAAGGTGCAAGCCATTCTGATGGATCCAAAAATGTGTTTTCAGAAAACAATGTGACATTAATTAAGAAATTAAAATTACAGTTTTAAAAACAGATATTTGGATTAAACTGATGGAGAAATCTTACATGAAGGAACACCCTGAAGGAGACCTCTGCTGTAGTACTGACATCAAGTAATAAACCTGTGTTAGCCATTGATAGAGTAACATTTGGCAGATATTAAAATTAAATAGATATTAATGCTCCTTTAGTTGTTTATCCATTGCAGCAACAAAAAGAAATTGCTGAACTAAATGCCTAGCAATGTACTATTTATCATAGGCAGGTATTAGTATTTATTTCTTCCAGTGTATTATGTAGTCCTTTCAGTGCATCTTTGCCTATGAAAAGAAAAAACACATGACTCATTTGGATTACAATACTGGAACCATATTAGAAAAAGTTGCTTTTAGAGAGCTTAACTAATAGTAATGCAATTTATTTAAATACCCCTGGATTTTAGTCTTTAAATAATAACTCTGGTTAAACAATTTCATGAATCATTTATGCTTCTGAATGTGAAGCTGTGCAAGTTTTTACAATTGCTTGCAACAAATATTGAGTAACAGTGAAACTACTTTGAAGTCATATCTTTCAATCACCTGACAAGATTAAATCTTTAATTAGTTTCACCCTTAATTTATGACATACCAGTAATATTATGGACCCTAATACTAGTAAGATTAGGCTAATCTTAATCATAAAACATTTTCATAACATTTCATAACCACTGAAGGCATTTTTAGCACTCACCACTTTGTGCTGTCCTCCTTCTGGTAGAGGGAGGATTATATGCTCCACCCCACAGAAATTAGGTATGATCCTGTGACTCTGGTAAGTGGAAATGTGAGCAGACAAGAAATGCCTTATTTTCTGGTGAAATTACTTATGCCAGTGTTTGAGTCTCTATGTTCTCTTCCTTTGCTGCCACAAACATGAAGGCGTGTATTAAAATGAAGGTGACACAAGACTGAAGGTTCTTGGAATGCTAAACTATTACCCAGAGCACAGCTGCCCTGGAGAATCCCAGGACCTACAACAGAATCCACATAAGCAAGAAATAAGCTATGTTGGGCAAAACCACTGAAGAGCACCACCAAGCTTGGTGGTCCTTGCAGATGGTACTAAACTATCCTCACTGTAGCCAGTGATTAGCAAAATAGTAATCACAGTTGCTATAATTTTTTTTTTTTTTGAGACGGAGTCTTGCTCTTGTTGCCCAGGCTGAAGTGCAGTGTGGCACAATCTTGGCTCACTGCAACTTCTGCCTCCTGGGTTCAAGAGATTCTCCTGCCTCAGCTTCCCAAGTAGCTGGGATTACAGGCGCCCACCACCATGTCCTGCTACTTTTGGTATTTTTAGTAAAGGCAAGGTTTCACCATGTTGGCCAGACTGGTCTTGAGCTCCCTACATCAGATGATCCGCCTGTCTCGGTCTCCCAAAGTGTTGGGATTACAGGTGTGAGCCACCGGGCCTGACCTCTATAAATCCTTTTATATAACAGGAGCAAACTGTCATTTTCCAATCTTTCTTGTTATGCAGAGCTGTTTCAAAATTGCCCACTTTTCCAAGATGTTGCTCAATTTCCCCGTTTGGGAATCTCCCACTCTCTTCACCACCCAGCCGATCATTTTAAATGGCTAAGCATAGGTATCATCCCCTCAGGAAGACTTCCCTGATTGCAAGACAGAAGTAGCCCTTCCCTTTCTTGGCCTCCAGTAGGTTCTGTTTGGTAGAGAAAGGCCCTTATTCCTTTACACAATGGCAGAGTTGAAGGGGTATATTATATTATATTATATTTTTTGAGAATGAGTCTCGCTCTTTCTCCCAGGCTGGAGTGCAATGGTGCAATCTCGGTGCACTTCAACCTCCTCCTCCCGGGTTCAAGCGATTCTTCTGCCTCAGCCTCTCTAGTAGCTGGGATTACAGGTGTACACCACCACGCCTGGCCAATTTTTTGTATTTTAATAGAGACGGAGTTTCACCCATACTGGCCAGTCTGGTCTTAAACTTCTGACCTGGTGATCCTCCCGCCTCAGCATCCCAGAGTGCTGGGATTACAGGTGTAAACCACCGTGCCCAGCTTGTTCTTAAAGGACCATCATCTTATCCTTTGTCTCCTGAAGGCATAACCCAGAACACAGGAGACTCTCCACCAATATGTGTGCACTGAATAAAGGAATGAAGGAAACCTTCAGGACTTCCATTTTCAGAAGAATCCTAAAAGGAACTTGAGTCTGGGAAAGACTTCAACTCAAAGGGGCTGGTAGGCCATTTTAAATGGAACAGATGGAAGATGAGTTTGCCTGCTAGGGAGAAAAGACTTATTCTTCACATGGTTACCTGATGGGGTTAGTACCAAAACCAGTAGAATGAAGCTAAATGAAGGTCCACTTAGCTATGTATCTCTTTGAATGATAATCTAGATTTCAGAATCCTGCTGCATGATAAGAAATGGAAAGGAGGTTTACATGCTTAATAAATACCTATGTGCTTATATAAAAAGCAGACAGACATGTTAAAGTGGACCACTCATGGAAAAATAGAATTGGGGTTAGTCTAAAGTTTTTGTAAACTATATGGAACATTGAAAACATTTTTAAATGCTTATTTTAAGTACGTTTTTATTCCACTATAAGTGCCACTTGAAAAGCTTTATTTAAAACTGAAAAATTACACTTCAAAGGTGGTTAAATATCTTTCTATGCATTTCACCTTTGCACATTGCAACCTAAAGGAGGTGTTTATGTTTCTTAGATTGTATACACATGTGTGTTGGTGGTTTTATAGAACAGGATCAGGGCTATTGCATTTTGATTTTAATAAAAGTCTTACTTCAGACTTTGTATTTCATAAAAGCTGCCGAATCTCAGACAAACTTCTTTTCTGTTATTTATGCATAAGACTTTGTTGATAAAAATGAAGCTGAAAGTCAGAATTGAGGCTTTATTCTCAATTCAGTAATATATGCATACTAATTATCCTTTCATCTTTGTGTAGTGCTTTCATAATTTACAGAGTATTCCTACATGTATTAACACATAGAAAGTGTTGCTAGAATTTGATGTTCCCTATATAAATGTTTCATGGGAGCTTTATCCCAAAATGCCAAAAATATTTTGTTTGGCTGTCAGGAATGCTGGGCCAGGTTTTGTGATTAGTCACTAATGTCTTTATCTTTATTATTGTTGTGTCTTCTTTTCCCTTCCCTCCTATTCCAATTTATAATCTATTTAATGCCTTTTTTCAAACTGACCAACAATAGGTAAGAATAAATAAATTCAACAGATATGTTTGTTGAAATATTACAGTTTTCTCAACACAGCAATGTCTACTCATGAAAAAAAATTCTTTTTTTATTTTGGCTGGACATGATGGCTCATGCCTGTAATCCTAGCACTTTAAGAGGCTGAGGCAGGCGAATCACCTGAGGTCAGGTGTTTGAGGCCAACATGGTGAAACCCCATCTCTACTAAAAATACCAAAAAAAAAAAAAAAAAAAAAAAAAAATTAACCAGGCATGGTAGCAGGCGCCTGTAATCCCAGCTACTCAGGAGGCTAAGGCAGGAGAATTGCTTAAATCTGAGAGGCAAAGGTTGCAGTGAGCCGAGATCATGCCACTGCACTCTAGCCTGGGTGACAGAGTGAGACTCTGTCTCAAAAAAAAACCAAAAACAAAAAAAATTGATTTTGTTTCATTTAGACCTTTTTTCTTCTTTGCACTGAAGTTAAAAATATACAAAGGAAAATATGAAAAATTCTTAATTCTTAAATGATTAAATGTTTGCTTTACTATCCAATGTATGCAATTATAATAAAAACTGACAGAATTAGTTTTCTCTATTGAAACTAAAAACAATTGTTAAATATTTTAAAGTCAAATATAATAGCTGAAGTCTGTATTGTGTAGTTTTCAATAACCATAGTAACTGTAGACATTTTAACTCTCATCAGATCTATTTTAATATGTGAATTAAATGACATACTCAAATGAAGTGGTAATACAGTTATTCATACTTTCAAGCTTAATGCATGGCCCCCCTCTTTAAGTATTATAGATAACAAATAGTTTTTGTAGACTAATTGAGTGTGGGAGACATTTTTTATCCAGTTATGTTGTTTAACAGAAGAAATAAAAACTAATTTGGCTAATTTATTTCTAAAATGTAAATAAATCCCTCTTTTTCCTGTATAAAATTTAATATTTACTTTGATATCCAAGTTTGAAGACAATAAATGCAATGCTATTTTTAAGGGGAAAATATGAATTACACTCTTCATGATCCTATATTTGGAATTACAGTTACTATGTTATACCTTTTCTCTTCTGGAGGGTCATTTACAACCAAGCCTTCTTGGGATTGAAAGAACTGAAATAGATGTGGTTTGTTGTCAATTTTAATGGGTTTTTTAACTCATCAGATTTTTATATTTTGAAACATGAAAAATCACTGAACATTTTTTAGAATAGAACTTCCAAGGATATTATATATTCATGAATTAAATTTTATTTTAATAAAAGGAGTGTTTTATTGGATATCTGCTATACCAAACATTGGGCTAGGAAAACAAAGATCACAGAGATATTGCCTCTGCCCTTGTGGGAATCATGGACCACTGGGCTCATCAGTACTATTTTTGTGACTCAATCAACTTAAAATCTAAAGGAAATTGGTCAATAATCAATGTAGGGCCTTTTAGCCCGCTCCCGAAAGATAAACAATTTTCAGTCCTAAGTATTAGAAGAAGAAATGTGTGAATTAGTATGCTATCTCTTAAAATGGTGCTATATTTCTATATTATCATATTTAGTGCCAAGAAGAGACTATTGATATGCACACATTCCAGAATAGAGGTGAGTCCTGGAAAAACGTGCATGGGCATGCAGACAGGTAATTTAGTGCTATGAGCATGAAAGAGGGTAGGGTTTTCAGTGCCCATTGAAATTTCAAAGCTCAGATCTCCTCTATCAACACAAAGTTAACTAAAATCTACCTTCTCATTTCCCACTTTAAGATATCCTTTGGCCAAATAAATTTCTGTTTCTGGATTCTGTACTTCTGTTGGCAGTAATTTTCTTACTCATTGGAAGTAAATAAACTCTTTTATCACATTAAAGTATCAGCTTTATTAAAAGTACCCTGGTAATTTAAAATTCAAATACCATTCAAATATGGGTGTTTCTTTAAAAGAAAAACAGGATAAGGACAAAAAAAAGTCAATTTTTATCTATTTTATATGATACAATTAATTAAATCTTGATATTTAGGTTTTTAAATTACTTATTCAATTCTAACTGTAACTGGAAGCTGCATTTCTCCCTTTAAATCTTAAAGAGCTTCCTAAAGCCTTAACTGCTTGTCAGTTTCCATGTATTTCAAAACGTACAACTTTGAGTCAGCTAGCCACTGATTTGTCTTTCCAGGCATAAAACCTTACAAGTCTCAGCATATTTCATCCTGGCAGGGCTCTTTGCCCCCTCCTGTGCCTTTTCTCCTGGGAGGCTGAGTGTGTGTGCGGTTAACTAAGTACCACAGTGGTTAAGAGCTCAGGCTGTGGAGCCAGACAGGTTTGACTTTACATCCCTGGATTTGACTCTTACTATCTGGATGACATTAGGAAATTTACTGTTCCTGGCAAAGAGTAAGTGTCCAGTGAGGGTAATGGAGACCCTTATTAAACAAATGGTACAAATGCAAGCCAGCTGTGTCTCTGTAAGCCTATACCTGTAAAACACAAATTGTCCTCCTCCAAGCTGAGAGATCTGGCTTCTTGTTCTATAATAACCTTGAGTAAATCACTTAACTGTGTGATCTTCAATTTCTTTATCTCTATAATGAATCTATAAATATTCTGTGATCTCTGAGTTTTCTCGCCATCTATGTTGAATAAGCAAGTTCATTGTGTTAAAAACTATTGAATTCGTATATATAGACTATTAATAACAAGATGTCACATGCAACCCCTTGCAAAGCACTCTCACTTACTGAATCTGGTTTAAATCACTTAAGAGTTTGCAGAGATAGACATTCATATCACTATTTCACTGTTTTGGAAACTGAAGCAAAGACTTTCCCAAAGCCTTGATACTAGTAAAGTAGCAAAACTAGGATCAAAAGTTATTTCTTCTGGTTTTTACTTTATTTTGCAGTAGCATTATAGCTACCTTGTTGCAATCATAGCATATTTAAAAAGGTATCCCAAAGCAAATAAATATTATTGTGTAAGCAGCATGCTAAATATATTTATTTTCCTATCTATTTCCAAAGTCTAGGCCAGCTTCAAATGTACTGCCTACCTGAACCTGACTTGTCCCAAAGGAAACACTTCATTCTGGGGAGAGTTTAAGGTTGTAGACGTGTCCAATTTCATTTAAGGGATATGAAGATCAGGGAGGCAAAACATAGAGGAGAAAAATTAAGAGATGGTCAGAAATTCAGATGCATTCTGTAACGAGCACCCTTGGCCATACGAAGAAAAAAGATACTATAAAAATGTGATGTCTTATTATTGTTAGTCCATGTTCTGCTGTGGGATCCACCCAAGACATTGAAAACTGTACAGAACAAGATGAAGTTGAATCAGATCATTCTGTACTCCTAACAAGGTCCACTCCATGAAGATTGGCAGCAGAATTAATGACATTGTATATTTTCCTCTACTAACAACAACAAAAATCTGGAAAAAACAAAGGCAACCTGACATGGAAAATAACACAAAATGAACATTTGGATTACAAATAGCATGATGAGAAGAGCACACTGCCAAAAGTCCACCTAGTATGTGAAATTACTGTTTCTAGCACATATAAGGTATAATTTTTTAATGTTTTAAACATTCATTATTGGCTACTTTAACTATTTTTCCTTGGTAACTGTGGTAGAAATAGAAAAATGATAGAAAAGCAGAAAAGTGATAGAAAAGCAGAAAATAAGAATAGTGTAACTTATTAGATATATGTAAGTGTGTGAGCTTTGGGGTTTTTTTGTTTGTTTGTTTGTTTGGCTCATCTAGTAAGTTGAGGAAATAATAGCTATTCCATAAGATTGTTGAGAAAATTGAATGAGATAACACAGTTAACAGACTTAGCTGAATGTCTAGAATACACTCAGGCATCACTGGCATACAAGTATGAGTCTGCTATTAGCAAGGTAATTGAAAGAGTGTTACGGATCTCTGACTGAAGTGTTTTCTCCTAGGCTTACAATATTTATCAGCCATCACAATGCAAGTAAGTAGCAAGATAAGCTTACTTAAATAAGGTGATTTTCCTGTTTGAAGTATTTTTATATGATTGCATATTTACAAGAGCCACAGTGTATATTTCAGGGATAGTGATATATATTTCCTAGATCTTTACAATTTTCTGTTGTAATAAATAGAGTGCATAATTTTGATCAGCAAAGAATAAATATTTTCAGAGATCTAGGTATGTACTAAGTAAATAAATAATTAATTTTGGAATGGAAAAAGGAAATGGGATTAAGATTTTTTTCTGACCATGTTAAAGGAAAACATGTCATTTTTTCTTTTTACTTTTTTTTTTTTAATACCCAGACTTCAAGGAGACCATATCATTTTTAACTTCTCAGTCTCCTACTACATGGGGACTATTTGTGATAATCAGTGACCTTTTACATCGAATGCTACCAAAATACAGTCTTACATCCGGCAAATATAAGACTCCTTTCTTCTCTACATATTTTGATTCAGATGAAGTATTGCCTCATCACTCCAGGTGTGATTCTTATGTATGTTATAAATTATGCAGTCTGTCAATATCATAGAACAAGCTGAGCTATGGTTAACATGATTTCAACACCCGGAAACTTTCTTCCAGTCCTCAATGAAATATACCACTTAAAGAAAAAAAAAGTGCTGGTATATAAACCAGCCTCAGCTACAGGAAGGCAAACAGAGATGTCCCTTATGGGCTTCCTGGCAACTGAGGCAGGGGCTCTTAGGGTGGACTGAGCTCATTACGGCTCAAAGCTCTTTTGTGTCTTCAGCGCTTTTTGAGTAAATTTCTTTTTCATTCTAATTTAACTATTTCATATAAGTTTCTAAAATGATCCACATAAAGTTGATAATATCCTTTGTTTGAGTCTTAAAAAGCTGTAATTATGTTGCATTTTTAAATTCCAAATCCATTTTATTTCTCTATTTTTTAAAATTCTTAACAGTCTTGTCAGAGGTATGCCGATTTTATAAGACCTTTTTCATAACCTATTTTTGGCTTTTCATCTCAACTGCATGTTTATTTTTAAATTTTAAAAATGCAATGCATTGCTCTTCCTGTAGTCCCCAGGGAAAAATCAAGTAGGATTTAGAAGACAATTTATCAGGCTGGTTATAGAGAAGAGGCCTGTCCTGAGTAGGAAATTGGAACAAGATACCTTGAAATCTATTTTTGAAAGTTGTGTTATTTAGCAAAGCAGTAGTTGTAGCTAATTTCAAATGATAACTTTTCATATAAAAGTACTCCTTAAAAATATGAAATAAAAATCTTAAAATTCTATAAAAGAAATTTTATTAAGAATTCAAACCACAATATATAATGCATTCCAGTAAGCCATAAAGAGAAAAATCTCTTACCAATGTTATAGTAATAATATGTTTAATATTTATTGTATTTACTTATGAGATACTAAGGAGTACTATAGATCTTAAAGATGCAGTTAATTCTCGCTACATTACAAGACAGCAAGGAAGCATAATTATTTTTATTTTATTTATTTTTTGAGACAGGGTCTCACTCTGCAGCCCATGCTGGAGTGCAGTGGTACAATTACAGCTCACTGCAGTCTCAACCTCCTTGGGCTCAGGTGATTCTTTCTCTTCAGCCTCCCAAGTAGCTGGGACTACAGGCATGAACCACCTCACCTGGCTAATTTTTGTATTTTATTGTAGAGAGGGATTCTCACTATATTGCCCAGGCTTATTTCCAAATCCTGGGCTCAAGTGATCCTCTTGCCTTGGCGACCTAAAGTTCTGGGATTACAGGTGTGAGCCAGTGGACCTGACTTTTCTTTTTATTTTAAAGATGAGTAAAATGCAGCTGAAGTTTATGACAAAATAGAAAATTCAGAGGGACAACACCTTTTTTTTCTTTTTTTAACAAAGAGGCTATTCCAGAGCAGAAATTGCTATTACCTGGTTGGTTTTTCAAAAGAAATCAATGATTTGTTGTGACCGTAACAGCAATAACTCAAAGAAAAAGAAGACGGAGTGTAGCTAAACCTTTAGTTGGTTTTTCTGTGTTAAAGTCTTTTGTTGGGGTGGGAGAAACAAGGTTGGATCAGGGAGGCTGAAATGGAAAAGGTTTGGTTGGTATTCAAACCCAACAACTTCTTTGTGGTTGAGAGAGGTTTGAGGAAAATATGAAACATTGAGAATCTTCCGCAATAATGTTTTAATGAATTCAGCAACTCTGAAAATGTCATTTATAGATAAGGAATGTTGAGTGTAAAATTATGAAGATGTAATTTATTTGTAACAGATATTTGTATGCATATGTGTTATATGTGCATGTGCGATAGTGGTTGAATTGGTGGCCAGAGGAAATGATAATAACAAGATAATTGTAAAATGACTGTATTAGTCTGTTTTCACACTGCTATAAAGCACTATCTGAGGCTGAGTAATTTATTTAGAAAACAGGTTTAATTAATTCATATTTCTGCATGGCTAGGGAGACCTCAGGAAACTCACAATGATGGCAGAAGCTGAATGGGAAGCAAGGCATGTCTTACATGGCAGCAGGAAAGACAGAGAGCAAGTGGGGATGTGCCAGATGTTTAAACCATCAGATCTCATGATAGCTCACTCCATGTCATGAGAAGAGCATGGGGAAAATCTATCCCCATAATCCAGTAACCTCCCATCAGATCCCTCCCCTGACACATGGGGATTACAATTCCAGGTGAGGTTTGGGTCTAGGACCATACCACCCTGAAAGTGGCTGATCTCATCTGATCTCAGAACCTAAGCAAGTCAGGCCTGGTTAGTACTTGGATGAGAGATTTGGGTGATGACACACAGCCAAACCACATCAATCAAATAACCCAGAGCACAGAGAATACTGTGGTGAGGCCGCGAGGATGGTTGGTTATGAGAGGATCCTTAGCCTTCATGGCAGGCCCAATGCCTGAGAACAATCATCTCCCAGAAATTACTTTCCAAATTTATAACAAGAAACATTTGACCAATCCTCTGAATTGGAGCATCTTCACAGAATGCTTTCACCCTATTTTGAGGAATCCCCCTTCTGTTTACTCACCTAATTATGAACCCAGGGGAAAAGAAAGCAGTAATAACACTCTAACCTCTTTTATCACCTGGGCAACTCCAAATATCATTTTTTTTTGTTCTTATTCCCTTTTATTAAATATTCTGAGCAAGGTTTGGGAAAAGGATATATAGTTAAATACCCACTATAATCTACTGTTATTTGTTTAAAAATTAAAAAAAAAAAATACTCTCCAAAAAACAAAACACAAAAACCCGTCAGTGTGCTAATAGAGGTCTTCCCAGGTCATAAAAGAAAAAGCTTAGATATCTAAATGCACACCAATGTAAGTTTACTTTTTATTCTAAAATATCAGAAATCATTCAACCGATTTTTTTCTCTCAGTAGCTCTCTTTTTCATTAGACTGTCTACTTTTGGGTACAAATGTTCATGTAGTATTGAAAAACGCGTATTTTGTGGACTCATGTCCTTTGCTAATGCAGTGGCTGTATGTAGCCCCTCAAATGTTGCTCATACTTTTTCTGGAGATCTTGAGATTAGAGGTAAAATTCCTTTTAATTTGAGCTCTTCAATAGTGTTCTTATGTTACTCGGTTCTATTCTCAGTTACTTGAGGGCAAGAGCTCTCCAATACTATTGCTGCAGGACTACACCATAAGCACATATCTCTCTGGATCACAGAAACTCATCACTGGTGCTCTTTCACAGCTGTAAGTCCTCAAGGTGCCAGGAAGGTGCCCATTCCTGGAGTCTTCAATATCCTGAAGTCAGGCTGTGTACTACACCAATAGGCTTTTAATTCCTGTATTTCTTAAACTCCTTCAGCCTTCTGATAAAAATTCCTTCCACCCTAGATCTGACAGGAGTCAAATCCTGTGGCCTACCTAATTAGTTCTTCAGACATGTCTGAGCATTCCTGTGTTCCATTTAGATTCAAATTATACCCTACATTACCCTTTGAAAAAAATATCTATTAGTCTTGATTTTTAGAATGCTCTCTGCCCCCCAGAAACCCAGTATTACTCATATCAATTTGATTCCTCTCTAACCTTATGATCAAATTTCTCCTCTTGACCTCCAGGATTTTAAGAATATCCCTGTGGTATCATCTGACAACAAATGCAGTTTAGCTTAAGTATGAACTTTTGATAAATAATATGAATTTTGGTGCAAATAAATATCTAATTAAGTTTTCTTATTTGGAGTAGTTAAAGACACAGGAACTCTCGTGTTTATCAAGAATTCCAACTTATAACTAAACATTATTATGAAAAATTACACCTTAGAAATGAAGTCAAAAGGATCACATATCCTTTCATTGCCATACTGGAGCTTTGTCTAATAGGTCCACTTAAAGGTAGTTTAACTCTGTAGGAGAATGCCCCTTTGTTTCATACACTGTTTTACTATTGATTAGAACCTAGGCTGTAAAGTTACATGTTAACTTCTGGGTTTTCACTGAATAGAGATGCAAAGGATCTTGCATCTCTACCCAAAGGATTTTGTCTAGTAGAAAAAATAGCTCTAAGAATATTATTTTATTTCTCTATAGGACATTAGTCAGTTTTGTATCTAACCTAGCAATCTTATTCCGACATTCTTCTTTTCTTTTTCTTTTTATTCTCTCTCTCTCTATTTTTTTTTTTTTTTTTTTGAGATGAGTTTCACTCTTGTTGCCCAGGCTAGAGTGCCATGGCATGATCTCGGCTCACTGCAACCTCCGCCTCCCAGGTTCAAGGGATTCTCCTGCATCAGCCTCCCTAGTAGCTGGGATTACAGGTGCCTGGCACCATGCCCAGCTAATTTGTTGTATTTTTAGTGGAGAAAAGGTTTCACCATGTTGGGCAGGCTGGTCTCCAACTCCCGACCTCAGGTGATCCACCCACCTTGGCTTCCCAAAGTGCTGGGATTACAGGCAGGAACCACTGTATCTGGCTCTTTTTCTTGTTTTCAAGACAGGGTCTGGCCCTGTTGCCCTGGCTGGAGTGTGGTGGCATGATCATGGCTCACTGCAGCCTCAATTTCCTAGACTCAAGTGTACTCCCTCCCCAGCCTCTCAAATAGCCAGGACTACAGGCACGTACCAGTATTCCTGGCTAAATTTGTTTGTTTTTTTGTAAAGACGAGGTCTCACTATGTTGCCCAGGCTGGACTCGAACTCCTGGGCTCAAGCGATCTTCCCACCTTGACCTCCCAAAACGCTAGGTTTACCAGCATGAACCACTGTGCCTGGCCCTTCTTTTCTTTAGTACGTCCCCATGTGTGCTCTTGAAATGACATTTATTACATTGCTAGTTTCCTCATTAACAAGTTAAATAAATTTTTGATACATGTTTTCTATTTGTATCCAGCCTTTCCATGTGTCTTGTAACAGTGAAAAGACTGCCTCTCATTGACTGAGTATAGAATATTTTCATATCTCTGAAAGGTATTAAATATCTGTTACAATGTCTTTTAAAATAACAGAGCTCTCTTTTTATTTATTAAGGATAAGAACTTACATAAATCTCAAATTTCCAGAATTCCCAGGATATAAAGAGACTAAAGTTCTAAACCTTTAAAAGAACTAGACTTTGAAGCAGAAAGCTCTTCCTGTAGAAACTGGCCAATCAGAAACCTTTCTATTTTAGAATCAAATTTTCATAATTAAGGTCAATTCATGGGAAAAAAATAGACTTTTAAAAGTTTTAGTTTCAAAAAACAGCAATATATCTTTCACCTGTGTGAAGTATAATATAAACATATTCATTTATTTGTTTTTTATTTAAGTTTTGAATTTGTTTTTCATGAAGATTAATCTGGATTTCCACATTTCTTGTACTATTTCTTGATTAGATAAGCTAACATTATTCTCAAATAATTTATGAAAAAATAAGAAAAAATAACAATAATGTAAACTGAATTACAATTCTGACAATCTTTTTAAAAAAGTAACTATCTCTAATGTATCAGTTTAATACATTTAATAATTTCCAAGCACCTTAGTTAACTTTGAGAGCTGGAATTTGAATTAAATCTAATTAGTTGGTGGATGTTATTTGGATACTTAGATAATTTCTAAGGGTCATGCTAACATGCATGTTACTTTCTGTTACTTTAAGAAAGTACAAAAAGAATGCATGTATAAAGTCATGTTATATTTGATTGCAATTTTTGATGATTTGCTAAAATGCTTGGGTATGATGAAAATGTCACAATTATCTGTATCTCAGTTATCTCTGTGAAATGAAGTTGTTTACTTTGGTTAAGGATTAAATTCATATTGGTGATTGAAATGTTACTAAAAGCAATGGGAGAGCTATGATTGTAAATCAAGATAATGGAACATGTTTTAGTTGATAAAAGGAGAGAGAAAGTAGTGTTATCCTAAGGTAAAATGGCTTGTTGCTATAAAGTATAAAAGAAGATAGTAAAAAATAAATGTGAATAGATATAGACAACTGTAGAAATTTTGTGGAAAGTGGATTTTAGTTGCTTTGGTTTATAATTACTTGCAAATGATAAGTCTAAAAAGAAGTGTTATAATGTGTTAAATTTTTGGCAAATTTGTTCAGGTTTGATGGTTTTATTTATAAGATAATCTTTAAAGTAGCAGCTTATGAATGAGGCTCTGTCAAATATTACATTTATGTAAAACTAGAATTTGGTTTACTCTCTCTCTTAAAATTGCAAGTAAGTCTTAGAGAATTCCATCTGCTCTTAACAAGAGGTAATAAAAAGTTATTCTGTGTAATCTGCTTCTAGAACAGGGATTCTGTCTCACCTTAATAATTTTTAATAATTTGTGGTAGTGTGTTTGTTTTCCATGTCCTTGATTATTCACAAACAAAATAACATTTCCTCAGTTCTAATTTAAAATATCTTATTGCCACTTTCATTAATAGGTAGCCAATCAAAACCATTCACTGTAGGCATCTGTGGGTCTTTCTTAAGTGACCAAATATCTACTGATAACTCTTATGATTTTACCCACCTCAGATCAGATCCTACAATGTAAGAAGTATTATTTTCAGTATAAATTTTATATCTAAACTATTTTTGGAATTTCCCAGGGCCATGGACAATCAAAAACTTTTTTCCTTTTACTTCATAAAACAGTGAGATGTAAATAATTGAGTCATATGTTATATTCTATATTTCTTAAATAGCTGCTCACTATTGTAAAATCTGCATGGGAATAGTTGGCATATCAAAGAAAATCTCGACTTTACCTAAATACTATGAATACAATTATGTTATTCTTATGTTATTATTAAAAATACTTCATTGATTATACTCAACTACTGATACTTCCAAATAAAGGCTTATGGATATAGAATAGGGATCTTAAGTGTCACCACTTAGACAACTGTCAGATAGTACTAGAAGGCTGAGTCAGGATTTTAGTTACTCTCTTTTTTAGTCCTGAGGACAACCTCATGAAAGCAAACTGCTGACCTAATATCTAAGATTTAAAGAGTAGGAAAATCTAATTGCTGATATTATGTTCAGTGCTCTTTTCTCTAATGGGTATATGAGAAACCCCTCCTCACCTTTTTTCTGAATCTCTCCCTAACTCTTTATATAGTAGACTATACTTCTGTAAATTAAAATGAAACACTCTTTAAATGGTAATTTATTTTCCCTGAGGTTTCAGAATTGGGGAACAGAATACTTTCTTGAGTCTTTCTGATCTTTTGTTATGGCAATATAGCTAATTGTACAGGCTCAATGAAAATCTGTCCTTCTTTTCACCAGGACATATTCAAACTGATTGTGCAACCAAGACCATTCTTGGAAGTGTTAGATATGAAAATAAATCTTGATTCATCAGTTCTGACAAGATCACCATGAAAGAACAAAGGTTGCGTTTCGTAGGTGAAACATAAGTCCACAAAACAGTCCCAGAAAAGAATGGTCTGATATGCATTTGAGGTCTTATAGGCTGTTAATACCATTACTTCTTAACAGGCCACACTGTACAGTATTTTAGGGACGTTGAGCAGAAAACAGTATACTCAAATTTATAAATACTATAGCTAAAATCTGTTGAGATGAGTATCGTGGGTTTGGTTTCCTAGCTTCAGACTAAAGCAGCCAACGAGAGCAATTTTGAAAAAACTTGGAATACTAAATCTATTAAAAATATAATTTGAGATTTTTTATGAAATTTTCACCATAGTTAATTTTCTAGCCTAGGTAGTTGTTCAACATGATATGGCTCTAGATGTGCCTACCTTGGCAAGGAGGTTAATTACAGCTTGTGCTACAATCATATGTCAAGATAAAATGAGACCAGTCTTCTCTTGTTTTCAAAAATAATCTTCGGGGATTTGTTGTTGTTGTATAGTTGTGACCTTAAGTAAATTGGAAAATATTTTATGCCCACTGAAGAGAACACGTTTTTGATATTTTGACTGGTGGTTTTTGCTATTTCTGCCCTTGGAACCAGGATTAATATTCTCTGTTTTCCTCATTAATGAGCTAAACAAACGTTTGACACGTTTATTCTCCATTTGTTTTAGTCAATTTTTCAACTTTTTGAAAATGATACATTATCAAAAACATAATGAAATTCAGTTTAGGTTTCATATCTAACTTTTAATAACTTGATAGTGATTAATAATTTTTAACTTTGGAATTTTACTCCAACATAATGATTATTTAACTTTGCTTTTTGAGCTATTAATTTTTATAATCTTAAAGGAAACACTTCACTATAATTTGTTGATTACCTTGCTCTTGGTCTTAGAGATTTCTGCAATGTTAAATGAGATGAAAAGATTATACTTCTCTAAATCAACTGGTTAATTATTACTCTACTTGAACATAAAAGCCACCAGATCTATTTCTTAATTATTTATTTCCTTACTTGACCTTGCAGCAGTACTTCCTACTAGTGAATTCATTGCTAGCACTAATATTTGCATTCACTTCTAGTCATTTTTACATTAAAGAAACCACAGAGAATATGTTTTTTGAGTATGATGTACTACAATTTAGTAGCAACTGTAATTGGGTAAGTGAGAACTGGTACTAGAAGAAAGGGAGCAAATATCAATGATTAAGGATAAAATCCACAGCCAGGGAGTAGTATAAACAACGAGAAGAAAATTTTTATAAACTATTTTAATAGGGCAAATTACCATTTTTAGTAAATTGAACATGGAAAAAACAATAAAATATGCATTTTTCTTACTTTACCTTTGGATTTCTCATAGAATGTCTTTAATGTTGATGTATACATTAAAAGCAGTTACAGTACTTTAAGTGACTTGAATACCTAGACCAAATTTTGCCAGATGGTATTTTAATAATTCTTGCCTGCTTGTTGTGTAGAGAATTTTTATAAGATGGATAGAGTAGTTGGTTTTGATTAGTTAATATGTCTTCATGACCATCTTCCCTGGTGAGTCTTATATTCTAGCCTTTAATTTAAGTAATTGCTATGGCATTAGCTTAATGGCTTAGCCAGGAAACTCTGTTAGTGACTGTCAAACGAAAACAACAGGATGTAACTCCTTATTTTTATTTCAAAAATAGTAATTAGATTTACCAGTGGCTGGACTAAATTCCTTTATTACATGACCAATGCAAAAACTGAGATCTTGTTATAGATTATATGGAACTAGTCTTTCCCAGACAAACATGCAAAGAAGAAAATTAACATGAAATTAAAACAAGATTTTTTTTTCATTCAGAAGTATTACATTTATTAAGAGATATCCTAATTCATTCTTTTCACATGGAGTCACATGGCAATATATTTAGTTAGTGTTCCGTTTGGAAATGCTTCAGGGTGTCAGTTCCTACTTGGAGTATTGGTTGACTGAATGATTAATATGGAGAAAGTCTGTCCTAAATTTCTTTGGAACCGTGGAAGAAGAAAGTAGACTATGTGTATATTTTTTCTATATCTATGTTTTTGTATTTAATATACACCTGATTATGTTGACAGTCAACATTTCAGTCACTGTAAAAGCTCATTATTCATTTCTACATATCTTTTCTCAGACTAGTAGACTGTAGTAGAAATTGTTCTGTTCCTATATTAAGCAAAGTGAAGTAGCATATGAGGAATTGATTAGTTAGGTTGGTCTGGCATGGATCACAGTACTTTAATCTAGAACTGTTTAGGGAGGTAAGTGGTGAAGTGTATGCTATAGTTGTAGGGTAAAAAATTCACTCATTATACAGATGTGCAAAGAATGTGTGGATTTTTGTTTATCTAGAACTAATATAATTTTTTGATAATTCAGTCACTGGGGGAGTGGAAGTGGCACCACTTGCTCCCAAGTTTGAGTGCCCATTTGGAAATCTTTAGCTGTAGGAGGACTTTGACCTCCTCTTGCAACCATGTTGCATGAGCACCTAGCTAGTCTTTGAAATACTAGTAGTGTCTGCTTCATAAAGACAGGAAGTTTTGAGTCTCTTTTGTGCTATGTGCGGGCTTTGTGGAGTCACGAATACTGCCGGAGGAGGAACTGTTTAACCACATCCCTTCACTGCCTCCTCTTCTAATAACCCTCCTTTCCACTCCCTGTATCAGTGTGAGGTTTATTTCATGGTAACCTATTACTAGGCTACCAAGTGGAACATGGGACAAAGCTTTTCCGTTTTTGGCAATTCTCTCAACCTAATATTCCATCCTCCCATAATTTTAACCCTGAGGAGTGTGGGCAGAATATAATATATGTCTGAAAGGCTGTTTTTTCTGCTTCTCTTTTTCTTCCCAGTATCACCTTTCCTGAAAGGGAAAGGTTTTCTTCTCCTTATACCTCTTTGAAATAACTTGCTGGTGTGAGATCATGGGTTTCCTTTTCTCTGTGGTCTACAGTGAAACCCTGCCATTCAATTTTTTTGACATTGTTTTTAATATATTAATTGGAAATAAATTTAGAAAATGTTTTGTTTGAAAACATTCTAATACAGAAGCTTATTGACTTCTATGAACTCAAAAATTACATTTGATTGTCAAAAGCTGAATGTTTTACTTTTTCAGATCTTTGTTATAATTGTTGTAACTATCCTTGAGGCATATGGATGCCTCTGAAGCCGTTTTATTTTTTCACTCAGCAAAAACTTACTGAGAAGATTTTACGTGCTTGGCACAGTTGCAGGTGATTGCATGCTAGTGGCAGAGGCACTCAATAAGCAGTAGAGTTAAGGAAAGTATTAGAAAGTGATAAATGCCAAGTTGAAGACTATAGGAGGGAGGGGCAATGGGAAGTGTTGAGGGGAAGTTATTCTTAATGAGATAAAGACCTCACCGAGACCATGACTTTTGAGAAAAATCTTAAGGAATGAAAGGAGTTAATCATCCTGTATCTGGAGGGAGACCATTTCAGGCAGAGAAAAATCACAGGTTCAAAAGCTTAAAGGTAGGAAATGTGTCTGCTT
Source organism: Cheracebus regulus (assembly GCA_963574635.1). Taxonomy (NCBI): domain Eukaryota; kingdom Metazoa; phylum Chordata; class Mammalia; order Primates; family Pitheciidae; genus Cheracebus; species Cheracebus regulus. The sequence goes on from CAUYQU010099203.1 coordinate 43,487, forward strand.
GGAACAAGAAAGGCACAGGAGATGAGTTCAGACAGGTAACCATGAATGCTTTTCACAAAGTGTCCCAGGGAATAGAACACATAGTCAACCAGAGTGGTGGCTGACTTACTGCATACATTGATTGTTTCTGTCACGGTTTTTGTTTCACTTCCCCTGTCCCTAACTCCTGTCTCCTGAGATCATACTCCTAAATTAACCACTTTCACTTAATTAAGCCTTTGTCGTAGACTCTGCTTTATGGCAAATACAGGCGAAGATTTTTTCTTTTCTATCTTCTGCCATTTCAGTGGCACAGAGGTAGCTGGTGAATCCTTAGCATTCAGAAGATTTTCTGGTAAATGACAGACACTCAAAACGTATGTGTTGAATTTAATTGAAGATAATTTGGTTCTCCAATTCTTTCAGGACTAGCAATTTGGAACTGCAGTGCTAAAGCACAACTATGAAAATCACCTGTTACCTCATACGTCATTGAACTAGACTATAAGGAATCCAAAATATATGGAATATAGAGTTAAAGAGTCTCTATTCAGGAGGAAGACTACCTGGGTTATGTGTCGCTTGCTAGCTGTGTAAATTTGGAAGGTTTCTTAACCTCTCTGTGCTATAATTTCTTCATCTCTAAAATGGGAATAATAATAACCCATAAATCAAGTGGTTGTTGTGAGTACTAAATGAGTGAACATATACGATGTAAATGGCATGTAGTAAGTACGATATACATGTTTGCCATAATAAGAATCATTATTGATTTCTACCACGGCATCATGGAGACCCATAATCAAATTAAAATAAGCAAATATTGACAGATTTCAAAGAAATCTGATTAAAGTCTTTCTACCATTTTCTTATATTTACGTTGTTTGTAGTGTTACAAGTAATATTTACTCTAATAAACAGTTATACAGTATATAAAGTTCCACAATCTATTCCATTGCCACAGCCCAGCCAAATTCTATTTTATTCAAACATAAATTAGTTTGTTAATTAATGTCAGCCTAATTTCTAAATGCTTTAACCCATCCATGACAAATGTTAAAATTTTATCATACACTAGCTTATCCTTGAGCCTCAATGTAAGATGATGACAGCAACTTATTTTGCTACTAAGCTTCTGGGCAAAATATCAAAAAGTCTCAGAATCCTGAAATTTCATCATCTGTGAAGCTGGGATTGCCATGCATATCCCACCGTGTTCAAGGGAGAATTAAATGTTATTATGTTCATGAAGGGGCCTAGTACAGACTCTGGCATGTAGGAAAGATCAATAGCACTAATTGAAATAGATGCTAATTGGAACAGCACTAATTGGAATCCTATCCATATCCCACACTTCTCTGATCTTGGTGCTGGGATTTTCTTAAGAAAAACTCAAACATAAAGACTTAGCCTTACAAATATCTCATTAGAACTTGGCAAATGGATCTCACTTTCATGAAAATAAGTATTCCAGAGATGAGTGTTAGACATTGAAAGCTTTTTTTTCTCTTTTTTGAGATAGCAGCCTCAACCTTAAGTGATCCTCCTGTCTTATCCTCCAAAGTAGCTGGGACTATAGGCACACGCCACCATGTCTGGGGAATTATTTTATTTTATTTTGTAGAGATCGAGTCTTGCTATGTTGCCCAGGCTGGTCTTGAACTCTTGTGCTCAAACAGTCCTTCTGCTTCAACTTCTCAAAGCTCTGGTATTATAGGCATGAGCCGCAGTGCTCAGCTGAAAGCTTTTCATCAGCCATAAAAACACTAGTTGCATGTTCTCAATCATAAGTGGGAGTTAAACAATGAGAACACATGGACACAGGGAGGGGAACATCACACACAGAGGCCTGTAAGGGGGCTGGGGGGCTAGGGGAAGGATGGCATTAGGAGAAATACCTAAAGTAGATGACAGATTGATGGGTGTAGCAAACCACCATGGCACATGTATACCTATGTAACACACCTGCACATTCTATACATGTATCCCAGAACTTAAAGTATAAAAAATGAATAAATAAATAAGGCAGAAAAAAAGGTGCTTTGACATGCCACAAAATCAAACAAACAAACAAAAAACACTAGTTAGCCGGGTGCGGTATGTCAATGCCTATAATTCCAGCACTTCAGGAGGCAAAGGTGGGTGGATCACTTGAGGTGAGGAGTTCGAGACCAGCCTGATCAATATGCTGAAGCCCCATCTCTATTAAAAATACAAAAATTAGCCAGATGTGGTGGTGGGCATCTGTAGTCCCAGATATTTGGGAGGCTGAGGTTGCAGTGAGCCAAGATCATGCCACTGCACTCCAGACTGGGCGACAGAGATTCTGTCTCCAAAAAAAAACAAAAAACAAAAAACCCACTAGTTACAGAGTTATTTCAGCTGCATTTCAATTTGTAATTTAATTTAGTAGGTCATAATGGGAACTATTAAAAGAACCTAATCCAAGTTCTTTGAATTCTTTTAAGTTGGCATTAGGTTCTGAGCAAATAGGTTTATTAAGCAAGCTGCTTGGAAGGCATGATATCTTGATTCAGACACTAGCCCATGTTTTGCAAACTTTAAAATTATAATACCTGCTGAGTGTGACTTCTAAGTTAATAAAGATAAGGTAATTAATGGAACTCTAGACTTAGTGTTAAAAAATTCATTTTTAACTGCATGACCTTGACTTAGCCCTTACTTTTAAAGTCTATGATATGTGGTTATGGGAATGTGGTTATAAAGTATGGTTACGCTATAACAGATATATACTATTTCCTTCATTTGTACTTATGCCAATGAACTCTCCAAGGAAAGTCCTATATATGTTATATACATTGAAGACATTATTACTTCATCTGTTGGAAATATCAGAGTGATATTCAAAGACATAGCAGAGTGAGAGTCAAAGACTTAGCAGAGAATTTCCATGAAGCTGAGGGACGAAAGAGAACTGGTTAGTGCTATTTCAGGTAGCTGCCAACGTGAGGTGCACCACTAAGAGAGTCCTTTGCTATAATAAGGCTATTTACAAATATCCTTATATGCCCAACTTAGCACTATTATTGCTTCTAAGGTGTCATACATTCATGGGATCTTGAAACCTCACAGGTAATACAATTCCAAAAGATGAGAAAAACATGATGTTCATTCATTCAGCCCTCTAATATGAATTTATTTATAACCACGTTGACTTCTAACACTATTTAGTCCTAATCACATATTATATGTGAGATAATTTAGCATAATAAAATTGTGCCTTTCTACATCAATGCTAATTGAGTGCCTTAGGCAGAACAAGTACAAAATTAATTGTTATAATAAATCCTTTTGATATCATTTAGGGGAGAAATGGTTATGTGTAAGGTAAACCAAAGTACTGGAAGAAAACATATAACATTTTAAAAAGAGATTTCTGAGACTTAAAATGAGTGGACATTTTACTGAAATATTTAACTATATATATAATATAGTATATTATAATATAGTACTAATTAATTACTGAAAAAATTGTATTTGTATGAAAGCTTTCTCTAAAAGCATTTTAATAATAATTATTTGAAAATAAGATTCTAGGCCGGACACAGTGGCTCACGTCTGTAATGCCTGTAATTCCAGCACTTTGGGAGGCTCAGGCGGGCAGATCACAGGGTCAGGAGTTTGAGACCACCCTGGCCAGCACACTGAAATCCTGCCTCTACTAAAAATACAAAAAATTAACCGGGCGTGGTGGCAGGCACCTGTAACCCTAGCTACTTGGGAGGCTGAGGCAGGAGAATCGTTGGAACCCAGCGGGTAGAGGTTGCAGTGAGCCGAGATTGTGCCACTGCACACCAGCCCGGGGGACTCAGTCTCAAAAAAAAAAAAAGAAAAAGAAAATAAGATTCTAGAATTTAATTGTTCCTCTTGTCGCCTTGAGAATGCATTTAGATAGTTTGATGCCAAAATTCAAATGACCAAAAATCCCAGAAATGCAGATAAAAACATTCTATCAATTCTAGACTTTTGGAATTATCATTTTTCAAAGGTGTTTCCTGACCAGTTTTAAATCTCTGGTGCTGAAAATGATAAGCAAACAACTTTATCAATAGACTGCTTATGTTCCTTACTCTGTTCTCAAAGTGACAAAGTACCTTGATTCCAACAGTGATTCTCCAGTCTGCTTTAGTGCTGGATTTCCATTGTGACCATTAGCTGCTGAAACTGAGCCCAGAGCCCTTGGTCACACGATCTGAGCATTGCAAGAGGCACCAAGAGGTAAGTTAATTCATCCTTCTGCCTCGAGGAAGGTTGAACTGTGCCCAAATATTTCCAGATGGATAATTTTGTATCCGAATCAGAGCAGAAAAACTAAGGAGTGGGAATTTCCTTCAGAAACCCTTTTGCATATTTTCTGACTATTTCTATGCTAATGCTGTTGCAACAGCAAATAAATGTCCTGAAGTGTACATGGGCAGTGCCTCCCACACAGACAAATTAACACACACCCTAGATTAGGCATCTAGGTTTTAAGGATTCGTCAGTTTACCTGAGTAAATTCCTTTTATGGATTAAACAACCCCATAGAATATAACCATTTTTATACATTTCATTGTATATTAATCATCATTTTCATTCCCAGTATTTTTCCATCTCTCCTGTCTTGTCAGCTTCTGTCTCCATTCTTTCCATTCACATTTTTTATGAGGTCTTCTTTCTCCTTGGCCTGTTTTCCACCCTCCACCCTGAGAAATGCTGCCATTTAACTCAATGTTGAGCTCTCTACCTTGGCATCATTTTTTCCTGACCTTTTATATTCTGTTTGATGCCAAATTTTATAATTAATGCTTCAAAAATGACTCCTGAATCATCTCTCTTTTCAGTTCTGTTGCTGCTATTGTACTTCAGCCTTTTATTATGTGTTGCTTGGATATAAATTAGCTCCCTCTCCTCTTCTGTCCTTGCTTTGGTTTCTCTCTAGCTCCCAAGCATCCTGTGTGCCGCTGCCAGAGTGGCCTTTGAATAAAGCACAGCTTGCACTTGACCCTGCATTCAAACCTTCACTAGTTTCACACTCTCTGCTGGATGGCATCCAAACCCCTTGATGTGGCTCGCTCTCTCCCCACTGTCAAGACACAGTGTTATCCCTTAGTTCCAACCTACCTTTCTAGCTTTACCATTTTTTTTTTATTATGGATGGCAGTCTTGCTAAATTATGCAAAATTTCCTCAACACACACTAAATTTTCTATTAATTTCTGTTAATTTAATATTTACCTATTGAAATTCAATTCCTTCAATTCCTAGTCAACTAACCAACTAATTATAACAGCAGCTATATTTAACTGTGTATTCCTAACATGTCAAGACCGTACTGAACATCCTAAATACATAATCTCCAATTCTCACTCCAACACCTCTAGGAAGTCATTATTATTCACCATTGCACAAGTGAGGAAACTGACATTGATGGTACTGAGAGCTGCTGTACTGTCATCAGTCCAGAAATTCTTCTTGGGTGAAAATATTCTACTCCAGGAGTGGAGTAGAAACTTGAGTGAGTGTTAAGGACCATATTTATGCTAAGTAAAGAAATGTGAAGAAGAAAGATGAGGTAGAAAAGGAAGAGAATAGGATGAAAGAGAAAGGAGAAGAGGAGACAGAGAAAGAAAGGATAGATTAAAAAAAAAAAAAGATCCTTCCAGTAGAGAATATTATTTGGTATACAGTTGACCCTTGCGCAATGCAGAGATTAGGAGTGCTGACCCACTGTGTAGTCAATAATCAATGTGTAACTTTTAATTCTTCCGGAACCTAACTACTAATAGCTTACTGTTGATCAGAAGCCCTATTGATAACAATCAGTTAATACTTATTTTGTATGTTATATGTATTATATACTCGGTTCTTACAATAAAGTAAGCTAGGGAAAAGAAAATGTTATTGAGAAAATGAGGAAAATAAAATATATTTACTGTACATTAAGGTGAAGTAGATCATCAAGAAGTTCTTCATCCTCATTGTCTTCACACTGAGAAGCCAGAGGAGGAGGAAGAGGAGGGCTTGGTGTTGTTATCTAAGAAGTATGGAGGAGAAAATAATCCATGTGTAAGTGAACCTATGTTGCTCAAACTTGTGTTATTCAAGGGTCAACTATAATTGATTTTTGACAAGATTTAATTAAAGACAGAGTAACATCCTGGTATCCTCATATGCAGTGTGCAATATCCTCACACACAATGTGCAAACTGTTCTATGCTCATGGGTAAGACAACTCAAGAGATATGTCTTGTTTAGGAATTAAGGTAGAAACCATTCAAATACATTTTTTTTCAGACACATGAGAAATATAATGAAACTAGGTTCTTTTATACATTTCTAACACTCTATACCATATAGCTGTATATATTTTCTCAACTTTGTGTTTGTCAGTTGGTTTATAATTTTGTTACACTTTTTGATGTTTTATTATTTTATTTTTTATTTTTTTGAGATACTGTCTCACTCTATCACCCAGGCTGGAGTGCAATGATGTGATCTCGGCTCACTGTAACCTTGCCTCCTGGGTTCAAGCTATTCTTCTGCCTCAGCCTCCCAAGTAGTTGGGATTACAGGCATCCACCATCATGCTTGGCTAATTTTTGTACTTTTGTAAAAATGAGGTTTCACCATGTTGGCCAGGGTGGTCTTGAACTCCTGACCTCAGATGATCCACCTGCCTTGGCCTCCAAAATTGCTGGGTTACAGGTGTGAGCCACCACGCCTGGTCTTATCATTAACTTCAAACTGAGATAGACTTTTTAAACTATTCTGATTTTGAACAACTTACAGTAGACATTTGTAAAATATTGTTAATTTAAATCTTTTTAAACAATTGAACTCTCCAAATGTGCTCCATGGGAGTGAGGCTGATGCAACTAGAAGCTGCAGAATGATTTGGCCTTGAATTTCACTCATTAAGAGAGAGCTGCCAACTCGTCCTCACCACCAGGGCAGTGAGTTTGCTTCTGTTTTCTTTGGCCATCAGTACAGAAAGCAAGGCTGTCTGTAGTCTTTGTACAACACAAGATAGTTCTTTCCTTTGAGGACAAGGCTGTCATCCTATCCTTTCCTGGAATCTTAAGGTGATAGAATAGATACTAACAAGAAAGCAAGTAATGAAAATAAATTTAGAAATACATTTTAATGATGATTTTTATAGACTAATTCATAGTAATTGTTAGTTGGCATATAGACCTTTTTGGTTGGGTAAATGATAGATGTGATAAACTCTAAATTTTTTCTAATTCCAGAATGTTTTTTATCTATTGAGATAAGTTATTTCAAACTGGATGATTCTGGGACATTTGGTTTATGTTTTTTGAGGTCTTTTCAATTACCATGAAGAGTATAATTAATTTTGCAAGATTTAATTAGTCACATGAACAGCATCCTGGTTTCGTCATAGGCAGAGGACAATCAGTACTCTGTGTTCCTGGATATGAAGAAATATCTCAAAAGATGTGTCTTTGAGGAGAGATTATTTAGGAATTAGAGTGGAATAATGGAGTTGGATGTCTCAGTGTATTGCAGAAGAGTGCATCCATTCTGCCTCTGGGGTTCATCTTCTCTCTTTTGGTCTCTCCCTCTTTCTTTTCTTGTTCCATGCTAGCAGAAAGCTCCCAGATTACAAACCTTGTGTCTTACTCTTCAGTAACTGTCCCTGCCATTGTCAGTAGGTGAGGGGTTAAAGGAGTCTGAATTAATAGATCCTCATTTCCTCCTTCCCACCTCTCTCAAGCTCTGTGATCTTGATTCAGTGTTAACTTGGTGTCCGTGTGATCATAAATGGCTCACCCAATAGGGTGAAATTTAGTTTAAATGTAAATACTGCATCTAGTCCCCAAGTCCCAACACTACTATGATGTGCACAAGTACAATGTAGGAGAGTTATATTAATAGTAATTAAAGTCTTATTGTTTTTAACTTCCTATAAAAAAAAAAACAACTGTTATCTTTATAACAAAAGTTTAAGCATTATTTAAAATTATTTTGAAAGTTCATGGTAGATAAAGTACTCAAAACAGATTTGCTGCTTCTAGATGTTTATGTAATGCTGTAAATGGTGGGCTCTGATCTTTGCCAATGTGTTTCACCTGATCAACTCTACAAATATTATCAGCAGTACAAACATAACTCTCCAAATATCATTTAATATCTAGTCAGGAAAACGGAAATCACCCTCAACCTTTCAAAGAGAAGGAATTAAATTAATGAATTGATCACTCAGGTGATGAAAAACAGAGAAGTGAAACAGGGGACAACCCAGACATACATCAGGATCTCAGAAATTCTATGTGTGAAGCAGCCCAGGGATTGTACTTCAAGGAGCTTTAATTTTTCTTGTTTTGGAAGGATATCAGATGAATGTGTGGTTACCAGAAACTGGGCTCAGGTGAGAACTAGAGCCATGATGGAGGTGGTCCAGTGATTGCTAGGGTTAAGAGGTTGTGGGGAGGCATGCTGCCTAGCAGGAGCTGAAACCATGAAGGGGAGACATGGACATCATCAGAGATTCCTTAGAGGTTCCAAGGAGAGAGGGGAAGGAATACCGTAACTTCTCCCTGAAAGGAAATAAAATCTGTTAGTATAACAAAATTTTGTCTGTCCTTTAAAGATTCTGTATTATGACTGTGTGGGCCGAAATCAGCAGTGAATTAAACTGAGTTATATTGAATAAAGGCATTCATGGTGCTGTTAGACCCAAGTAAGCAGAAGGACTGACTCATTATAGATAATATGTACCAGTAGGGTAAAACAAGGATGTCTTCTTCTTCTTCTTTTTACATTTTATCTTAATAATTTAATGTAAATCATGAAAGACTGATTTGTGCCATCTCATCTGTCACTTTATAACATAGAGAATGTCAAGTTAAAATAGCTGATATTTTTCATAATTTTTACGTGTAAAACTCTATTCTAATAGCTTTCCATGTATTGATGCTTTTAATTCTCAAAACAACCTCATGCTTTACTACTACCCATTGTATTGGAAGAGGAAATTGAGGCACCGAGAGGTTAGCTAATAGGCATACAGATGACATAGTTGTATCTGGGGGTACTAGATGTAGCCTTATATCTAGTAAGTAACCAGCTCTGCTATGTCATTTTTGCCAAAAAGAAGGTCTTCATATAACTCTTCTAATCTGAAACATTGTTTCTTCTAGGCATAATCTATATGTCAGCACTGTAAACCAAGCCACCATCTTGTTTTACCTATACCAACAGCCTCTGGACTCATATCCTCATTCTCGTTCTCCTCTTCTTCAGCCAATGTTCCTCAGAGCAGCCAGAATAACTTTTTGAAAACATAGCTCTTTTTTCTGAGTCCTCTGATGGTTTCCCATTTTTAGTTAGTAAAGTACTATGTTACTTAAAAATACTGTACAGTGGGTTTTTACTGGACAGGTGTAGCCAGGTATGTTTGGAGTACTGTTAATATCCTGATGAGGCTGAGCAGTCATTTATTTATCTACCCATCTCCTCTTGGAGGGACATTGTCTTTACTTCTCTTATACTTAGGTCTTGGGCATGATCTATAAATGAGTCAGAAAAGTCATCCTGAAATTATCCTACACCTTCTGTTTATGAGAAAAGCATTGGCCCTTTGGCAGCAGAGAGCTGCAGAACTCTAAGCTTATGTTAGACTCATTTCACCCCTGGAGACCCCCTGAGGGTTTGCAAGTCTGCTGGCAGAGTAACAGCCGTTTTGTAATGCCTGTCAATGGTGCTATTTGTTTTGGCCTTTTGTGGAAAAGTTTGCTGAGCAGCCAAAACAACAAAGGGCAGTCCTAAGACTGGAGTTGCAAGAGCTAGCTGGGGTGAATCTCTAAGTGATAAAGAGGATACAGGGCAAAGGAAACTGGCCATGGACACAGATGAGCTAAATTTCACAACTTACTTGCTTATATTTGAACAAACAGCAAAAACTAGAAAGCCTCAACATGCTGGGTGAAAGTTTCGGTCCCTTGGGTGCTTTACATTTTATCCCTGTGGCAATGAATCATGCTAGGCTTTCAACCAAACGCTACTCTTAACTTGCAAGAGTATCTTAGGTGTTTCGTTGTGTGATTAAGAAATAATGGGCAATGTGAAAAGTCTGGCACTGTCTCTAGCCCATCTAGTTGCACTGATATTTCTGACAAATACAAAAGAAAGAGTAATTGGTGTAAAAATATAAGGAGTATTTATGAACAGCTAAATAAAAAGCATATTAAAATATCTTAGGAAAAACTTTATTTTTCTCATAGACTAGGTATACCCAATCAAAATTACTAGAATAACTCAAGAAAAAGCGTTTGCTTTGTGATTCCTTCATCAAGGTGGTGAAGGTGGGCTATGCATGAGGACCACAGTGTTAAGTTTTCATATTTTAATACAAATAATTTGTCATAATTTTCCCCAAGACTTCATTGAATACAAAGTATATTGAGTCCTATGGGTTCTGTAAAAGAACTTTGGAACCTCTCTCATTGCTTCAGATTTTATGCAGCCAAATTTTTACTTGAAGACATTTCAGCCTGTCTTTTCTCAATTCAAAGGTCATTCACACTGACTTCTTGCTTTGGCTTTATGTGAGACATCATTAATTATATGTGCTATAAAATGTTAACTATCCCTTCAAATATCTCATTAATGTACATGTTTATTTAACTATGTATTTTTTTATCTGAAGCAATTAAACATACCTCTTAGGTGAGGGAAAAATCATGTGTTTAATTTCACCTTGCGTTTTAAGACATCACAATCTAGTACCTCATAAATATTTGTCCTTTTTAAATCATTGCCTGGAAAGTAAGTTTGTGTAACTTTTTCCATAAAGTTAAAGTTGCAGAGGTCAAATTTTGTAGATGCTACAAAAAATTTTCTTCCATTAATAATCACAAGCTCATGCAACTGCAAAGATCTTTAAGGAATGTCACAGTTGAGCCTGAATTCAGATGGATCTGCTACACACTGACAGCTATTTTATTGTTTAGATCCCAAGACAGACTATCCAGAGTCTCTTGCCATGGTAAACTGTCTAATGTTAAATTGTCCTTTTTTTCTATAAAGCTTATATGATGTCTAATTTATGTTACTGGAAATTATGACTCTTTCTATGGTTTTGCTCTTGCAATACAGAACAGCTTATCAAAAGAAGTGCTATGAGAGTGATTACAAAATGAAAAGTGAGTAGAAGCTAAGGTTTGGTGACATTTTGCTATTTTGGATGTTTTAATGCTTTTGAAAATTGATATAGAGATGTCATATATTTAATTCATGTGAAAAAATTTAAAAGAAGGACAATGGGGAACATTCTTCTAACAAATGATTGAAATTCTTACCTCAACACTGAGCTTCTTTTTATTTTTATGTTTTGAGACGGTCTCACCCTGACGCCTCAGCTAGAGTGGTATGGTGCAATCAGAGCGCACCACATCCTTGAACCCTTGGACTCAAGCTGCGCTTCTGCCTCTGTCTCCCAAGTAGCTGGGACTACAGCACATGCCACTATGCCTAGCTAATAACTTCATTTCATGTCTAGTGTTGATCTGAGAACATAACTCTTTTCTCAGTAGGAGTCCTCTGTTTCTTAAATTAGCTATAAATCTCCATGTTCTTTCCAGTGGGTGAAGAGTAGCTCACATTTGAAGCACGAGGTGTCTGAAAATAAAATAAAATACACTCAACACTGTAAAGCAGCTTCTAGACTAATGGCTCTCATTAGAACTGTGCTATTGTAAGAAGCGACCAAACATGTAAAATAATAGCCAGATTATGACAATAAATGTAAATCTCAAACACAGATCACTGATATATAGTACAAAGGAAAACAATCAAGAGTATTTGGGAGTAAAAGTATAGGTTAAGAGAATGTATTCAGGCTACTAATTATATAGAAAAGTTAAATCCTTCCTTTTTCTTGAAATTTATACTTAAAAACATGTACACTTTGATTCTTTAAAAATGTGAAAATTAAATGCAAGTATTTTTTTAAAAAACTATCACCAAATAAAATACACCATAAATATTACTATGGGATTATTTTATCTCTATATTTTTCTTTTGTCTAGAATGGAGGTACAAACTTTCTCCTCCTAAATTCTGGTAAATCTAGAATTATCAGTTTTTCAGAATCCAGGTATTGACTGTAATTACATATTGGCATTTTGATGGCATGGACTCTGAGGTTGAGTTACTGAGAAGCTGACCCTGAGATAAGAATTCATGTGTTAATATTTGTGATTTATTCAGGATGTACTCTTGCATGAAGACGTAGGACTGGGAAGGCAAAAGAAGACAAATGGGAGACATTTCAGGTAGATTCTCAGTCTCACAGTGATTCCACAGGGAATACATATTACGTCTCAGATTTGTCCCTCTTTGAGGCAAAGCCTGGGTTGTCAAACTTCCACACAAATCAGTACTTGGCTATTGGTTTCCCAGGACTGTAGTGCCTCAGGCACTTCTGCTTCTCTGAAAAGAGTACGAGCAAGCGCAGGTCAGCACTCAGGAGGCATCTCCAGGCCAGTCCTCTGAAGAGGGTACCCAAGGAGATCAGGATGGGGTGCCAGGAATATGCCCACTCATGGCTGTCACAAATCTGCATTTAAATTTAGAAATATGATTCTCCGTGTTTTGCTGGGCCAAAAGGTCTATGGTAAGGGTTCAACATTGAGGACAAGTTTACAAGTCCAGTAGTGCAGTTAGAGGTTGATCATTTTCAAAGAAACTGTGATTCAAATTTAGAATGTGGGCTGCTGGTGGGAAATCCTCAGGGGTATGTGATCAGAAGTATAAAGAAGAGGAGACTACAAGTTCTGCAAAATTTTGAAGTACACGGAAGGAAAGGAAAAAAAATAAGAGAAACCCAAAACACATTCATCATGGGAGGATGCTTAGCTCAGTTAAACTGTGTTGTTGCCCAGCTCTGGAGGAAGGTTGGTCAGAAAACCCTCAGCTCACATTTGGAACTACTAGAAAAATTTCCATGTAAGTGCCATGAACTTGACTTGGGCCCCAGGCTGGGAAAGAACACTGGTTCTCTAAGGCCCTAGGAAATTTGTGGCAGTAATACTCAGTAGAGGCCTGGGATGAGGGTAGGCTGAGCTAGAAGGAACATTGACCCCTGGGTCAAGGCCAAAGGAGAGGCCAGCTGCCTTCAAGGGAAATAAAAGTGAAGCTGTCCAAGAACAGATGGTTTAAGACTTTAAACCTGTGCCAAGTCTATTGAAGAATGTGAGACTATGTACTTGCAAATCACCTCAACACTATGTAATTTGTATTCTGAAATCCTCTCTCACAGTGAGAGAGTCAGAGCCTTAGAATCTTTCAACCCATGATTCCCTGATCCTAAATGAGACCTGTATGTTAATGCATCCCGAGAATACTGTGTTGTGAACAGCGCCAGGACTGGTGCTGCTGAGAAGAAAAGCGAAAAAAGAAAAAGATAGTCATTTTCCCTGTGTGATATTGGAGGGAGCTCTCTTGCCATTGTGATTACACAGAAAATTGTCCAAAGTAAGTGGCAGAAGGAACCCACGAAGCGAGACTTCTATTCGCACTTTGCACTTGGATACCCCATTTGGACATTATATGTCTTTTAGTCACATTTTATGCTGGCAAACTATTTTTTTTTAACTCACAGCAGGTAATAATTGTAAGTCTTCAACCTAGTTACATGATAAGTTTTCTTTTTTTAAATTCTAGAACACTCTATTTTTAATGTTAAAATATAAACAACAGAAAGCAAAGAAAGGAGAACTCTCGATGATATTTTTACTTCCGTTTAATTTTTTTTAAGATAAAATTTTTAGAGCAGTTTTGGGGTCATGGCAAACTTAGGAGAAAGGTACAGAGATTTCCCATATACTTCCTGATCCCACAAATGTATAGTCTTCCCAATTTTCAACATTATCCATCAGAGTGGTACATTTGTTATAATTGATACACTCACACCAACACATCATAACCATCACAGATCGTTGTTTACATTAGGGTTCACTCTTACTTTTGTACAGTCTATGGGTTTCAACAAGTGTAAAAAAAAATCCATCATTATAATATCATAGAGAATAGTTTCACTGCAAGAGTCCTCTGAGCTCCGCCTACTCATCACTGCCTTCCCAATAACCCTTGGCAACCACTGCTGTTTTTATTATCTCCATAGTTTTGCCTTTTCCAGACAGCATATTCTTGAAATTATATAGTATATAAGCTTTTTAATTTGGCTTCTTTCACATAGTAATTTGCAATTAAGTTTCCTCCATGTCTTTTCACGACTTGATAGCTCATTTGTTTTTAGCCCTGAATAATATTCCATTGTCTGGATGAACCACAGTTTATTAATCCATACACCTATTATGGACATCTTGGTTGCTTCCAAGCTTTGCAAATCATGAATACAGCTACTACAAACATCTGTGTGCAGGCTTCTGTATGAACATAATTTTCAGTTCCTTTGGGTAAATATAATATTAAGGATCACAACTCCTGAGTCACATGTAAGAGTATATTTAGTTTTATAAGAAACCACCACACTGTTTTGCAAAATGGCTGCTACCATTTTGCATTCCCATCAGCAATTAATGAGCATTTCTATTGCTCCACATCCTCACCAGCAATTGCTGTTATCAGTGTTCCAGATTTGGGCGTTATAATAGGTGTATCATGGTATCTCAATGTTGTTTTAATTTGTATTTTTCTGATTACATATGATATAGATCATTTTTTCATATGTTTACTTGCCATCTGTATACCTTCATTGGTGAGGGGTCTGTTAAGGCATTTGGCCCATTTTAAAATCAGGTTGTTTTCTTATTGTTGAGTTTTAAGAGTTCTTGATATTCTGTTTCATTTTTGTACCCAAGAAAGTAAGTATCACTTGGGTTCCAAGAGCTATGCAATCCTCTTATTGATACTATTCTTTATGAAGTTGACATAATTGCTGGTTCAAGGAGAACATTTCTTGCATAATGACCAGAAGATTATGAATTCATACATTTTTCTTTAATGCCCCAAAAGGGACAGACTATGCAATTTCTTTCCTGTAGTGATGGAAGGTTGTAATTAGATTGAATCTCTCTTCCTCCCTCATCAAAGATATTTAAAAAATGTTTCCTTCTTTTAAAAAGTATATTATGGAAAACGTTAAACATATACAAAAAGAAAGAGAATAGTTTAATATACTGTGTCCCTGTCCCCAAGTTTCAACAATTATCACTTTATGGACAATCTTGTTTCATTTATACCTTCACCTGCTTCCCTTGTTACTTGGTAGATTATTTTGAGCAACTCTCAGATATAATTTCACCTATAAATATTTCAGTGTACACAAAAGATGAAATCCTTCACAAAACATGACCACAATATCATTTTTGTACATAAAAATTTAAATAATTATTTAGTATCTTCAAAGTTTCAATCAGTACTTACATTTTCCCATTGTTTCACTCTGTCACCCAACTTGTTTGTTGTAATCAGAATCTAAATAAGATTCATACATTGTGATTGGTCAACTTGCCTTTTCAGTCTCTTTTAATCTGTAGTTTCCCTTTTACTTTATCTCTTACAGATTGGAAGTTAGATTTAGAGGCTTGATAATTCAAGTTTGATTTTTTCTTTTTAGATTACTACATAGGTGGAGTTGCAATCCTCTGTTGGTGACAAATGCTGTCAAGTTTTTTCTTTTTCTGCTGTTAGGAACTATTGGTGATCAGTGTTTAGATTTATAATTCATTAGAGGGTCATACAATGATGCTATTTTAATTCTATAATTCTCCTAACATTTATTATCCAGAATATTTTAATAAAGAGAAATTTCTCTTATGAATTCTTTGATTACCCAGCAGTAGAAATTTTAGAAGAAAGCCTATAAAAATGCTTGATTTTTCCCTTTTTACCAATTTTCAAATAATGCACTGGCTTCCTGGAATCCTTCAAGGATAATGAATGAGATATTATTTTGTTTGTTTTAAAAACATATAGAATCCAGAATCTTTTTTTTTTTTTTTTTTTGAAATGGAATCTGGCTCTTTTGCCCAGGCTGGAATGCGGTGGTATGATCACTGCAACCTCCACCTGCCGGGTTCAAGCAATTATCCTGCCTCAGCCTCCCGAGTAGCTGGGACTACAGTCATGTGCCAAAAATTAATTTTTTGTATTTTTAGTAGAGACAGGCTTTCACCATGCTGGCCAGGCTGGTCTTGAATTCCTGACCTCGTGATCCTCCCAAAATGCTGGGATTACAGGTGTGAGCCACCACCCCCCTATAGAATGTATTTTAAACCACTGGTGTTACTATTCTGATTGATGCTCATATTGTCCCATCTTTTGACTAAGGGAAACAGATCACTCCAAGATGACTTGCAAGTTATTTAGATACTTCTGCTTCTTTGTTTTCTATTATGAAATGATGCTCCATTTTTATCTTGTAACTTTTCTGCCCATTCCTACAATGAACCACTTCTCCAAAGAGCCTTGGTTCTTTTCAATGGGAAAGGTATTTAGAGACCACAATATTGGCATTGCTGTGTTCAATGTATTATGCTTTGGTCATTGTTCCTCAGCCATTGCAGTTTACAGAACTATGAAATATGTGTTTAAATGTTTGGAGATAAAATTGTTTTGAATTCATACACTTATTTCCTGTTCAATTTTAAGATTGCAGGAATTTTACCAAATGTTACAGATGTATGTATTTTATTTATTTATTTATTTATTTATTGTTGGGAAGAGGGTCTTTCTCTGTCACTTAGACTCGAGTGAAGTAGCCTGATCACTGCTCACTGCAGCCTCAACTTCCTGGGGTCAAGGGATCCTCCCACCTCAGCCTTCTAAGTAGCTGGCACTACAGGAGCATACCACCACGCCTAGGTAATTTATGTATTTTTTTGTGGAGATGATTTTTGCCATGGTGCCCAGGATGGTCTTGAACTCCTGGGCTCAAGTGATCTGCCTGCCTTAGCCTCCCAAAGTGTTGGAATTACAGGCATGAGCCATCTCTCCCAGCCTACAAAATTTATTGCATCTCCTTAATGCCATGTCCAAAATCTTGATTTTTAAGGACACCATTATAATTACTCCTTTGCCTTGAACCATATGCCCACATAGCAACCTTGGAATACAATGCCTGCAACACCACAGGTACCATCAATAAAGTTACAGAAAATGGTGTTTGTTGTTGTTTTAAAAAAGGTTTTTCTTCCTTTTAAAGTGTGTCTCTAGGAATATAGAGACAAAATATTATGCTTTAAATCCATTTAAAAAGATCCTGTCTGACAGTTAATATTTTTGGATGGTAATATTCACTGTTGATGTGTGGCAAATGGACCTTCATGTATACTTGTGAAATTTTAAATCAGTATAGTTTACCTCAATTTTGAGTTTACAACAACAAAAAAGCAAGAGCATTAAAATTTTTATATTCTTTAATTAGTAATTCTATTTTTAAAAAATTATATTAAGAATAACATTAAATATGGTAAAGAAGAATCACATGAAAGAATGTTCATTAAGTTGATTATAACACAAATAAGAAATGCCCTAGAAACAGAACAACAGGAGAATAATTATGGAACATATGAAAAGTGAAATGTTATGCAGCTGTTAAAAATCAGGTCTGTCATGAAGAATTTTAATGGCAGGGGAAATGTTTATAATATGATATTCAAAACATGGACCCAAAACTCTCATATAGTATTATCTCAATCTAGTGACAACATGCATAGAAAAATGACTGGAGGGTAATAAACCAAAATATGAACAGTGTGCTAACTTTTTATCTTTATGTTATGTTATTGTTTACTTATAATGTGCATTATATATATACATATATATGTGTGTGTGTGTGTGTGTGTATATATATATATATATATATATATATATATATATATATTTTTTTTTTTTGAGATTAAGTCTCACTCTATCACCCAGGCTGGAGTGCAGTATTGCAATCTGGGCTCACTGCAACCTCTGATTCTTAGGTTCAAGCAATTCTCCTGCCTCAGCCTCTCAAGTAGCTGAGATTACAGGCGCCTGCCACTATGCCTGGCTAATTTTTTAAATTTTTAGTAGAGATGGAGTTTCACTATGTTGGCCAGGCTGGTCTTGAATTCCTGACCTCGCGATTTGCCTCTCTTGGCCTCCCAAACTGTTGAGATTATAGGCATGAGCCACTGCACCTGGGCATTTTATAATTTTTAATAAAATAAGACACCAATGCAAACTATAATTAATTCAAAAATATTGTGTGTGTAAAATACCCATTCTCAAGTTGAACAATGACTTTTATAAAAATTATTAAAAACCCTTAGATAAAAAAATACATTTGGCCACATAAAATGAAAAAATGTCATTAAGTAAAAAATAAAATTAAAAGATAAATACAAAATTTATCTTAATTACCATTTATATTATTCATAATGGCATAATACTACTAATTCATCAAGGAAAAAAATCAAGACCCAGTGGAAGAAAATTAAGTAAAATACAGCATATAAGAGTAATTCAAATGATCACTAAACATAAGAAAAACTCTCACAGAACCTAGCGTATGATAATTTCTTCACTTTAAAGATAAAGAAAATGAAGATCAAAAAGATCACATCATTTGCTTACATAAACAGTGACGAAATTCAGATTCACCCTTGGAACTTCCGTATCTCATGACCTGTCACTATCGGCACTTAGGAAACCAACTGGCCTTCATCTAGATAAGACTTCTGGCTTACTTCCTTTTTCTTCAGCTTTATTCTGGCCAATTGACAAATAAAAGTTTTATATATTTAAGATGTACAGCAAGACGTTTTCATATCTGTATATGTTGTGAAATAAGTACCCCAATTGAGCTAATTAACATATTTATTACCTCATATAGTTACTCTTTTTTTTAGTGTTATTGAAAACACTTAAGATCTCTTAGCAAATTTCTGGTATACAATCTGGTGTTATTAACTATAGCCAGCATGGTATACATTAGATCTCTAAAACTTATTTATCCTGCATAACTGAAACTTTTTACCTTTTGATCAACATTTCTGCCAGCACACTCCTCCCAGCCCCTGGCAATCACCATTCCACTCTTGACTTTTATGATTTTTTGGATTCTCATATAACTGAGATCATGCAATATTTGTCTTTCTGTGTCTGGCTCATTTCACTTAGAATTATATCCTCCAGGTTTATCCATGTTTACAAAAGACAGGATTTTCTCCTTTTTAAGAAAATATTTTTTGTGGTTCCCCTTATTATCAAGAGCTCTTGAGGTTAGAATGAGGAATATTCCCCCTTCCCTGAACACCAGACTCTCACTAAATTTAAATTAAGTTGTATGATGCAGTTACTGCTTGCTTATAGATGATATTTCTTTCATTAAGCTATTAATGTCACCAAAATAATTGCATGTTCACTATTATTAAAGTCAAAATGTATTTTAAGTGACTTTTCAGACAACTTGGAGAGTATGTCTTATGATATTGAATATTCTATATTTAGCCAACCACTTAATCTAGAAGCAACATAAATTTTAGAGTAATTTTTATGACTTTCATATATGTAACTATTAATTTATACTCTTTTGCATTCAAACATAAGTACTATATTCAGGCTTTAAATGTTTATTGCAATGATTACCATGTACATAGCCTACCTCCTATTTGTTTGATGATAGATATGACTCTAAAAGCATATTCCCATGCTGAAAATTTTCTGATGTATTCATTAGGGCTTTTAAAATGCAAACTAGAAATCAACAGGTTGTCTTTAAGGTTTCTCCATTTGTAGCGTTATTTCTACCATAGTTAAAAAGAATTAGCCAGTTGTGATCTAAATGAAAGGTGTGGCTGGTGGGTTTCAATTTTAGGCACTGATGGTGAAAAAAATGTTTTATTTTATCTTTTTGAGACAAGGTCTTTCTCTGTTGCCCAGGCTGGAGTGCAGTGATATGATCACGGCTCACTGCAGGCTCAGTCTCCCAGGCTCACGTGATTCTCCTACCTCAGCCTCCTGAGTGGCTGGGCCTGCAAGCATGAGCCACCACATTCAGCTAATTTTAAAATATTTTTTGTAGAGACATGGGTAGGGCGTGGTTCATGATGTTGCCCAAGCTGATCTCAATCTCGTGGGCTCAAGCGATCCTTCCATTTCAGCCTGCTGAGTAGCTGGGCCCACAAGTGCGTGCCACTGTCTGGCTAATTTGCAAAAAAAAAATGTTTTTGATCACATGATTACAGGTAGAACAGACACAAATGGTCTTAAGTGTTATAGCCAAGAACCTTTTTTGTTTCCCAGGTCTCTGAAAGGTTACCCCACATTCTCATCAGTAACAGAAGCCCTAGTGTGGGTATAATAGACTCTCCAAGAAGTGACTGCTTATTTAACTGTTTCCTAACTAATTCTGATAGGTCCTGCTCCCAAAAGACAAGTTCCCTTTTATGCTAGTGCTTCTCAAACTTGAATGTGCACATGAGCGACCTGTGGCTCTTATTAAGACACAGATTCTGCTTCAGTAGGTTTTAGGTGAGGCTTGAGATTCTGTATTTTTTAGAGACCCAGGTGATGCCAATACTTTCGGTCCACAGACTATACTTTTTGGGGCAATGTAGTACAACCACTCTCCAGCCTGAATCACCAGTAGATGCTGCACATTTTTGCACCCAGTTATGGGTTTGATGCCTTTCTGTTTATCTGTGGTTAGGGTTTGTTCTGCATTTAGTGAATCTTCTACATTCAAATTGAGCAATTACGGAATTTGTGGATCTATTTGCCACAATTATTAAAGAGTTTGTTTAATTTTTCCTGCAAATGATCCTTTCCTTAAGTAGGAAAGCAGGAATTACGATGAGAAGGAAGAGAATAAGAATAAGTTTTGTATGCTTCTCAGCAGTGGCAACAAAAATTCTAGCACATGGATAGACCCAGTGGTAAAATAAACATGAAGTTGTTGAAGGGTCCCTCTAGCTCTCTGTGAACTCCCATGCTTCCTGGGGTCCTAAATGCTGAAAATCTGGTGCTTCATGGCATGGCTATATATCTGCTTTATTGTCCCCAGTTTGTCCTCCCTTCCCTTTCTTAAGCAACCTGTAAAAATCATCTGGCATTGTCCAATCCACCCATTTTCTTGAACACTTATTTTATACAAGGTGATCTAAACATGGGATAGGATTGAATGGTCTCTCTATATAAAAGATATGCAAAAGTAAATATCAAAGTTGTTCCATAACAGCTGTATTTTATTTCAACAGAAAACACAAGGCAGTACCTAGAAAGTTAGCATTAGAGGAGAACTTAAAAATCATCAAGTTCAATTCTTATCCAACACATTGAGGGCAATTGTTTGTCAAACCTTTGTTTAATTTGTTCCAGGAATAAAGGTTTCACTAAGACCAAGGGTAGTTTATGCCAACACTCGTCAGCTCTAATTGTTAGAAAGTTCTTATTTATAATGGATGACTCTTTCTATTAAGACATATACTCACAGGTTACAGAGGAAGAAAAGTTATTGTCTGCTGGTGAAGGCTGGGGAGACCTCTTAGAGAAGGAGATATTTGGGCAGAATTTTATATTCTACCGGAATTTAGGAAAGTGGAGAGAAGTTGGGAGGGCAGCATTCTCATTCTCTTAGAATTACGCTTCCTAATTCTTCATCTGGATCCTCTAATTATGCTTCAGTGTTAATGGATATCTCTACTTTAAATACTAAAAAGCCATCAACAATGTGTCAGACACCACAGTATCATTCCATAGATGATATTTGAGCAAACAAGTAAGCTTTTCAGATTCCCCTCACTCATAAAGCAGATGATTATCCACCCACTACAGCTGGGCCTGCTCTAATCTAATTCTAAAGGCTAGATTTATCCAGAGGGCAAACGAAGTAGGCAGACGCACAGCTGTTGTTTGGAGAACAGTACAGTGTTGCGGTGAAAAGTAACACTGGCTGAAGATAAGCTTAGTAGATCTGTGGGAGCACAGCTTTAAGCCATGTGCCTTCACAGTGGGAGCTGATCAACCCTGTTACCCATCTGGATGGGATGGTTTCTATTTAAAGCCATCAACCCAACTTTCAGTTTTATGTAAGGCAGAAGTTTTCTGGTCATCCCTTTACATGGATAACAAAGTGACAAGAAATGCAATTCAGAATATAAATAACAGAGTACATATATGTAAGGGAATGGAAAACATGTTTATATTGATAGCTTCCCTGTGATTTTTTTTTTTTTTTTGAGATGGAGTCTCACTCTGTTACCCAGGCTGGAGTGCAGTGGCACGATCTTGGCTCACCGAAACCTCCGCCTCCTGAGTTCAAGCGATTCTCCTGCCTCAGTCTCCTGAGTAGCTGAGATTACAGGCACCCACCAACACACCTGGCTAATTTTTGTATTTTTAGTAGAGACAAAGTTTCATCATGTTGGCCAGGCTGGTCTTGAACTCCTGACCTCAGGTGATCTGCCTGCCTCAGCCTCCCAAAGTGCTGGGATTGCAGTTGTGTGCCATTTCGCCCAACCATGATTTTTTAAAGAAAGAGAATAGCATTTGTTTTGGGATTAAAACAATGAGCGTGGGGTAAAAGTGTGTGTGTGTTTTTTTTCTTTTTTAGTTTTTTGTTTTTTTTTTTGATGGGGGAATAGTGTGTCTCCTAGAAACCTGGAGATGCTGGGACCTCCCTGAGGAAGTCAGAGGGAAATATTCCTTGTTAATTAATTTGGAGAAGGAGATGAAAAATGAGAGGAGCAGAGGAGGAGCTCAGATGATGAAGTCTGAGAACTGGTTGAAGGCCTTTCTCTGAGATGTGACCCTTCCTTGCAACCTCTCTAAATCTTTAAGAGATGCAACAACAATATCAAACAGTTACATACTGCATGGTGTAAGTGGATTTTATGGAAACTGATGAAGGGATTGTGTTTTGCATCTAAAATATGACAGAACTTTACAGATATGAAACAAAAGAACGATGGTTTATGGCAGCATAGGGGCATGTGAGAAAGAAAGCCAGAAGAATTTGCAGGAACTATGGAGTAGGCTTCGAACTGTAGAAGGGGCATGTCCACAGCTGACATTTAGCTTTCACATATAAAATTGTTCCTGGGAAACTTCCCACCTGAAACTAACATTTTTTTTAAAATTGCTTATTTTTTTTAAGAAATGTCTATTTCCAAAGGTCAGGCTGTCTTCCAGAATAGGGAATGTCTCCCACTATGTTTGTACTATTGAGTAGCCCCTACAAAGCCCTAGGGGCTTTCAAGCCCTGTTTTTCTAAATGTTTAAGCTTATTTCCTTTCCCTTGTCTATTCTTACAGCTTAAAAAACATCTAAATTCATTTTGAAATGCTTGGAGACATAGAGCATATGAAAGCCAAGGTCATATTACTCAATTTCCACTCTACATCTTTCACATAGGGACACAGTAGTTAAAAATTGTAGCTTAGAAAATTCTTAAGACTTTACAAGAAGGCTAAATTTTATTAGAAAAGTCATAAATCACTCAAAGACTGCCTTCTTGGAATAAAATAATTTTTACTTTTTCTCAGAAGATACTTTATTGTTTTATCTTCCAGCACCTAAAGATTTAAAGAACGACGTTGCTATGTGATGGGACGCGACTGCAAGAAGCCTGAACTGAATTCCTTTTTCTGGAACTGGCCTTGCTATCCTCTGGCAAAACAAAATCTAAAAATGAAAATACATCGCTGTCACTGTGCTTTGAAAATAAGTTTCAAATGTCTTTGAAAATTTAAAGTGCAAGCTGAGATACAGCTTGAGGTGTTTTTCTTAAATTGTTCCTAAACTGCCTCTTCTCAGTGCAACATCAAATTACTGGGCTGTCTGCTGAAGTTAAGCAAGGTAATGATTGTACCTAAACAACAAATGCATTTGGGTTGAAAGTTTTGACTCCTTGTTTCTTTTGAAATAATACTAAGTGAAGGAGATGAATATAGCTTTTCCTGCTAGGGTATAACTTTAAAGGGGTTAAATAGATATAAATTAGATAAATTTGAGTCCTTAAATGTTTTTCAAGCATCTTAAATGAGTAAGATATACGAGCATACACTGACAAAAAATAAAACTATGACATTGTCTCAGATGTCAAGGAGCTTATAATTAAGAAAACTATAAGTACATGTTAATTTAGTGATGTAAAAGTGAAAAAATTTGTGCAGACTGGTGTGTACTTGAGAGGTTTTAAGAATATTTCCTAAATTAAGTAATTTCCTCTGAAGGGTCTATGCATAGTAAAAACAACAACAACAACAACAAAAAAACAAATTTAATTATTTAAGCCAGTTTGTTGGATGAATGGCCAAGTCACATTAAATTGCTACTTTACTGAATGACAATCATTATAGCTGAAAATATCCAATAAAATAATTTGTATGGCTATAGGTACAATGAATCATTTTCTCTTTTATACCATAAATCTCACATCAAATACTTAAGTATTTACTATATTTATTACATTCCTAGATGCCATGCTGTAGGCTATAAAGAATAAAAAGAGGTTTTAAGACACACTCTTTGTTCTCAAGGAATTTTTAGACTGGTTGGCCAGACAAGGTTCCTTCTTGTAACATTACTATAAGAGTTCCAGAGAAGAAAGAATAACTTGGAGTTAGAGTTGTCTGGAATGGCACATGGGGAAGACAGGAGTATTGATAGAATTTTGATGGGGCTATTGGGCATTTCATATGAAAGAATGGTAAGAATTCAGGGGTAAAAGTTAAAGGTGTACAGAGCATTTTTAGGGTAATGTTTTAGTCATGTTAGAATAAATGGTTCCTTCCTGCAGTCATGAGTGATAAGATCAAATTAGCACGTTGAAGACATATTAGGAAAGCTTTGAGTAGAGGCTACGGAGTGACTACATCATTCTACAAGCACAAGAGTTTCATGGAAAGCTTCTGGGCAAGCAAGTGCTCAGAAACCAATAGTTATCAAAGCATTTGTTTAATAAGAAGATTCTTGAAATGTTGCATAAATTATCTTGGCAGGGGAAGTCTGAAGGCAGTATGCTCAAGTAAGCGGCCATAGCATTAGTCAGGGTGTGAGTTATTGTATTAGTCCATTTCCATGCTGTTGATAAAGACACACCTGAGACTGGGTAATTTATAAAGAAAAAGAGGTTTAATGGACTCACAGTTCTACATAGCTGAGGAGGCCTCACAATCATGGCAGAAGGTAAAATGGATGTCTTACATGGTGGCAGACAAGAGAGGAGAACCAAGTGAAAGTGGAAACCCCTTATACAACCATCAGCTCATGTGAGACTTATTCACTACCACGAGAATAGTATGGGGGAAACGATTATCTCCCACTGGGTCCCTCCCACAGCATGCGGGAATTATGGGAGCTACTTGGGTAAGGACACAGCCAAATCATATCAGTTGGAAAGGACCAGAATCAAATAAGAGTTAGAAATGAAGAACAAAATAAATCTGTTTTTTGTTTGTTTCTGTTTTAATGGAATATTTATGTATTACTATACATGAATACTATCATTAAAATGTCAAAGCTAAATGTATTGATAATCTTTATTTTTGATGAGCAAACATTAATGAAATGAAAAAGTGTCTTATAAAAGACAACCATGTAAATTCTTTATCTAAATGATGTTATCAAGAACATTGTTCATAACCCAGTTTTACTCATATTTTCTATGTAATTTTCCAAGTAAGCCATTCTGCTGAGAGTTTAGTCCTTGGAAAACTTGGTGTTCTTTTGAAAAACTGGTACATTTTCTTCCTTCTCACAACGACAGCAATGAAGCTCAGGCACCCTTCTCTGAGTGCTGGCAGGCTCAGAATCAGGCCTCCAGCTCAATCAGCATAGCTGTGTTGATTTTGGGTTGTGATCTCTGTATTCTCCCATGTCCCTTGTCATTGTTCTTCACTAATATTATTGTCTTGGTTTCTCCTCTTCTCACTGCAAGTATCTCTAGGTAGACAATTTGTCAAAGAGGCAAAGGATAACACATTTAACATGTACCAATCACTCTCCTTCCTATGTCTCCAGCCTCATTGTCTTCCCTGAGATCTAGCATGGTATTCTGACATCTTGCTTGTATTCTGTCCTGGCCTCTAAACAGATGGCTCCATCTAACACTTTCTTTTGTCCACCTTCCAACTTTTTTCAAACGTGGTTCCTGAACCAGCAGCATCAGCATGACCTGGAAACTTTTCAGAAATGCAAATTCTGGGGCCCCACTCCAAGTATTGAATCAGAAACTGCGGGGGTGAAGCCCAGCAATCTGTGTTTTTAACAAGGGCTCCAGTGATTCTGACACATGTCCAAATTTAAAAAGCACTACTCTAGACAAAGACTGGGCTCTTTTCTTTCTTTCCTGGTCTATGTGTTCTCTAGGTCACAGCATCTCTGGTCTACTCTACATATTTGCTCTGCCATCCTGGCAAATTCTGTATACATTTTTAGAGTAAGTATAAATTCTTAAAAGAGCTTATTCTATTGAGGTAGCAAATTATTATCCTTGCCACAGTTAGTAAAACATTCATGGGTACCCTTACTGATGGGTGACCTTGAGTGACCTCATGGTCACTCACCAATTCATGCTTGGGCCACTCTTGGACTACCTGACAACACTTGCTCCAATCAATAACCACTCCTAATTAAAAGACAGACTATTATTCCTTTCCTAAGCAAGGCTACAGCAGATAAACCAGAAGGAGACCTATTCTGTTCAATAACTGTATTTTTAATTAAATAGATGTGTACAGTATGACTTCAGCAGAGGACTCATTGAAAATTTCTTAGTTTGATTCAGTCTCCTTTTAAGAAAAACAAGAGGCAACAATTATTGTTTGGCATCACTGGAAATAGTCCAGGCAAGGCAGTCTACCCATTCTCCCATCCAAGTACTAACCAGGTGCGACCCTGCTTAGTTTCCGAGATCAGATGAGATTGACGCATTCAGGGTGGTATGGCCATAGACAATTTACTCATTCTGATGTTTGAAGATGGTTCAAGTTAATGTTGTTAATAAAGATTCTATAATAAATGAACAATGACTCAATTTTTAAATTACACAGATGCTATCCAACTTACATTTTTAAAGGAAGTGTATTGCTAGATGTTCTGATTTGTATGTAAAGATATGATTCCTGCCTACCACCACCTTTTTAGAGTTAAGAAGCACTTAGCGTAGTGACAGTTTCGAAAACTGGTTTAAGACCTTCAAGTTGCTTTGTGAGGGGCAACAAGTGGGAGGGGTGGGAAGATTTTCAGGGGAATCTTTTACTGAATTGAGGCAGAAAATAGATTGGGGAGTGGGGCTCTTGCAGTTATGCATGGTGGCAAAATAAACATGCAAGAATTCTTGCAAAATAAATGTGAGTTCCTAAGATTTATTCAATTATAATTTGAAAGATACTGGTAATCCATGCAGCTAATAACTGGGTCATAAGCAGTCTTGTTCTATAGCTGATTAAAAACAAATAAACTAAGAAATATTTATTAGGTAGTAATGCTATACTCAGTTCCTACAAGGAGCTTTCATCCACTTGAAGAGTATGAAGCAACATCAAAGTACAAGATGAGAGATAGTTACGTGCCACATCATGTTATCCTTGACATGCTTCTCTTTGTACACACATAGAGATCTCATCCCTCATGACTTTATTTAATAACTATGTAGGTCAATGTTTCTTAGTCTTGAGCAATGTAAGGACAGGCTGTGGCAAAAATTTCTTACATGGAATGAAAGCATTTTTATTATATTTACCTAAACATCGTACCAATCTAAAAACAGGCACAAAATGCTTAGCCTTATGACCTTTAACTATAAAAAAACAAATTTATAAGTTAAATACAGAAAAGCTATCCAACAGAATTTAAATTAATTTATTGGCAAGGATGATGTTTTATTGAAAAAACAAATCACGACTAAAACCTTGAGCTGGTTCTACCTGCTAAAATGCATCTTCCTTCGTGTTCAACAGGCCTTTCTCAGTATGAATCACACAATGACTCAGCTCTCACCACTTTATTCAAACTACTGTGAACCTACCCTTAATACACTTCCTGTAAGACTTTTTTTTTTTTCATTCAATTTGTACAAACTCATCATATATGTATTAGCTCTGCTTGTGATAGTCTCGTTATTTGGCAACAATTAATATAGCACCACAGTTGGACAACCTGATTGGAATACAAATGAATTGGAAATCTTAGGTGATACTTGATACAAGGAGGCCATCCAGATGACCCCAAATTTTCATGCTACTTTTTAAAGATTACCATAGATATGAAGACACAAAATCTTCATTAAAAGATCATTCAAAAATCTTCAGTAAAAACTGAGGGCATCTGTGGTGGGCACAGCTGTGTCTCCCAGATCCCCCTGCAAGGAAGCATGTGGTGACAAAGCTGTCAGCAGACCGCCTCCAGCTCTCAGTTCCTTTAGGGTTTGCTCTGCTGCAAAGAGCTGCCTAGCCCAAGAACTCATCCTTCTCCAGATGTCTACATTCGATGATTGATGGAGGTAGCAGTATCAAAACCTGCCAATTTCCCCTGAACAGGGACAACTCTGATGGGTCATGTATGCACCAGCTTTCCCGTGGGGTTGGCTGAAGTCAGCCTGCATTGGAATTCCACCTTTCCCTACCAATCCTGCTTTTCCCTCTCTCCTGTTAGTTATGACAAACTCTGTCTCAGTACTTGCTTCCAAAGACCCAGTCAACAAAAGCTCCCAGAAATCTCTCCGAGGAACCCTGAGTGGACTGAGAATCCTTCTTCGATAGCCCTGATTCTTCTTACACATTTCTAGTCTCAAAGTTCAGCTTCCAGTTGTACATTACTGACCACACTTCAAATTCAACAGGTCCAAATCTGATGTGTAACCGATCTCGTTGGCTTCTGCCACAGAACAACTGTGTCTTGCCCCCCAACCCCCGTTTTATAATGGCAATACCATTGTATTCCCACGGCATCAGAAGATGGGAGGTGATTTGATTCTTCACACACCTTGCTCCTCACAGCCAGTCTATGATTCAGGCTTTCTTGCATGGGATGTCCTTTGCTCATTTCTCCAGGGATCCACTTCCCTTTAAACAAGGAATGCTGCTAAAATTTATGTATTATTTTCAATAGTTTTGGGTTTCCCTTCCCTTCAATTCCACAGACTCTTAAGGACAAAGAAAAAATCCATCCCTCCTCCCCCACCAAAGGACACCTACACAAAATTCCAACCCACAATCACCTACTTATTTTGGCGCACAATATTCTGGTTTGCAGATTAAATAAATAGGGGATGACAGAAAATGCTAAACACTTCACTCTCCTTTCTTCAATTAGCAGTAGTGTAGTGTAATCATTAGAACAAAACATTTATTTTCTTCCAGTTAAAGGTAAAATACATTCAATTTTTCTTTTCTTTATCTTTTATATTGCACTAAAGAGTCATGAAAACCAAGTCTTGATAAATGCCAAAATAATAATTTTATAATATAAATAGAGACTAAAACATCTGTAAATGTTATGTGGTTTAAATTCTATGCAAACATACATATTTTTTAAAGCAGTCAACTCACTGAAAGACACTAATATTTAAAATAGAAAGTTGTGTTGTCTGCTGAGAATCTGAGGTATTTGTGAGAGAGAAATTGTCAGGAAAGCAGTAGAACATTTCCTGTCCATGGGTACAGTCTTGAGAATTTGTAATAGCCATGACGAATCCAAAAACCATTACCACAGCACCAATAGGAAGCATGACACAAGATATAATCTTATCTGAGTGTGTCTTTGGTTCTTCAGACAGTTTCAGATAACAGGCTGATGGAATGATAAAAATGAGGGGAGTTGCACAGAGCACACCCTGCATGATGAAAACAAGAAACAAGATAAGGTTACTAGATGGAAACATTCTTTGGACAGCTTTTTAAAGCACTTACAAAATGTATCCTTCATGCACATGTTAAATATTTGATATGTTCAGTTAAATCAAACAAGGGAAAGAAAATAATTCTGAGAAAGACTTAGAAATAGGTTTTGCCTTTTCCATTGGCATATTTACAAATGAAAATAATGAAATAGTATAACAATATCAGGCTTAAGAAAATATTATCAGAAAATAATATAGAAAATAAAGCAGATGATAGGACTGACTTCTGGCACTCTTGAAATTTCCCATATTTTCAGTTCATCATATTTCCTTATATTCTTCATTTAAAATTACTGTGTATCCACTATGTACTTCAAACAAGAATGGTCTATTTGTCATTTGTATCTAAGAGGGAAATTTTGGGAAATTGTATAGGGGGTGTGATGTCTTTCTTCTTTACCTGAGCTTGTGCGGAAGTTGTGCCTATCTGTGTGAGAAAGAAAAACTATAACCTAAGACATTTAACATGAAATAGTATTTCTAAATCCTCTTTCAAATAAAACTAAGTACATCAATTACCGAGAAAGCTGACAGCAGAGCTAAATGACTATAATTCATTCATCCTTCCCCCCATTAGCTAGGAATAAACCCAATTAAGAAGAAATGTCAGATTTAAAATAATGAGTAGTAGAATTTTCTATTATAAAAATACCAACAGCTATTGATGTCAAAGGAAGAGACTTTTTCCTCAAATAGGATAATTCACACTAAAAACTTAGCAAATAATATAAATGTTAACATTTAATGCATTTTATGTAATATGTTTTCCTAATTATGTTAAATTTTAATCATAGTATATTTAAAAATGCAACATATTAATAAAATACATTAAAATTTTATGACATTCTCTTAAGCCATAAAACATACATTAAAAAATAAATTTTATTGTGTATATTTGAGGTTTACAACATGCTGTGATAGAATACATATAGTAAAATGATTATTGTATTGAAGTAAATTAACATATCTATCATCTCACATAATTACTTCTTTGGTGATGAGAGCAGCCAAAATCTACTCAATTGACAAAAGTCCCAAACATAATACAATTTTATAAATTACAGCCCTCATATTGTACATTGAATCTGTAGACTTGTTCATCCTACGTATCTGTTACTTTGAATTCCTTGACCTACCTCTCTACATCTCCTCCCTTTGTTTCCTGTCCCTGGTAATCACAGTTTTATTCTTTTATCTCTAACTCTCTATATTAGACATTTAAAAATTATTCCATATATAAGAGAGATCATATAATATTTTGCTTTCTGTGTCTGGCTCATTTCTCTTAACATAAGGTTTTTCAGGTCTATTCATGCTGTGACTAATAGCAGGATATCCTTTTTCAAGGCTGAATAATATGCCATGTTATAAACAGATCTATATGACATTTTCTTGATACATTCATACATCAATGAGCACTGAGGTTGTCTCTGTCTCTTCACTGTTGTGAATAATGCTTCATTAAACATGGAGTGTGCATATCTTTATGAGGTGGCGATTTCATCTTTTTTGGGTATATACCCAGAATAGATACTCCTGGGTCATAGAGAAGTTCTATTTGTAATTTTTTTAGCAACCTCCATTCTGTTTTCCATACTAGTCCATTGCACATTCCCACCAGCAGTATACAAGGGTTCCCTTCTCTCCACATTTCTGTCAGCATTTGTTAGTTCTGGCCTTTTTGATTATAGCCATCCTAAAGGGTGTGAAGTGATATTGCCTAGTGGTTTTAATTTGCATTTTTCTGATGATTAATGATGTTGAGCACTTTTTTCATATACCTGTTGGTCATTTTCATGTCTTCTTAAGAGAAATATCTACTGGGGTCCTTTGCCTATTTTTTAATCAAGTTACTTGCTTTTCTGCAATTGAGTTATAAGAATTATTTGTAAATATTTTAATCGTAACTCCTTATCAGTTAGATGGTTTGCAAATATTTTGCCCAGTCTTCTATAGGTTGTCATTTGTTGTGGTTTTTGTTTTTGTTTTTGTTTGTTTTCTCTTCAGAGGTCTTTTAGTTAGATGTAGTCCTATTTATTTTTGCTTTTATGGTCTGAGGTTTTAGTGTGATATTCAAAAAAATAATTTCCAAGGCTAACATCAAGGAGGTTTTACCCTATGTTCTCTTTTAGGAGTTTTATAATTTTGGGCCTTACATTTAGGCATCTTATCCATTTTGAATTGGTTTTTGTGTATGGTGTACGATCAGGGTCCAATTTCACTCTTTTGCATTTAGGAATCCAGTTTTGCCAGCATCCTTACTGAAAACTGTCATTTCCCTACTGTGTCCTCTTGGTACCCTTGTAGAAAACTAGTTGACTCTAATTTTGTTGACTATATGTTTACATTTATTTCTTGGCTCTCTTTTATGTTCCATTGGTCTATATTTGTGTTTTTATGCCAGTACCATACTGTTTCAATTACTGCAGCTTTATAATATCATTTTAAATGGGGGAATGTGATGCCTTCAACTTCATTTCTCTTTCTTAGTATTGCCCTGGCTATTTAGGTCTTTTATGGTTCTGTAGGAATCTGGGGATTGTTTTTCCTATTTCTGTGAAGAATGCCATTAGAATTTTGATAGAAATTAACTTATATTTGTATATTGTTTTGGGTAGTATAAACATTTTAAAAATATTAATTCTTCAGATCTATTCACAGGATATCTTTCCATTTATTTATGCATTCCATTTATTTGTGTCTTTTTCAATTTCCTTCATCAAGGTTTTATAGTTTTCAGTATATAAATCTTTCACCTCTTTGGTTAAATTTATTCCAAAATATTTTTCATGCTGTCATAAATGACATTATTTTGTTGATTTTTCAGCTAGGTTGTTATTTGTGTATAAAAATGCTACTGATTTTTGTATGTTGGTTTGTATTATTCAACTTTACTGAATTAATTTATTAGTTCTAGCACTATTTTTGGAATCTTTGGGGTTTTCTACAGATCATGTCATCTGCAAATAGAAATAATTTTACTTTATCTTTTCCAATTTGGATGATTTCATTTTTCTTGTCTGATCACTCTTTCTAGTGCCTCCAGTATTATCTTGAAGACAAGTGGTGAGAATGGGTATCCTTACCTTTTACTGGATCTTAGTAGAAAAGCCTTCAGTTGTTCCTATCAATTATGATGCTTGCTGTGGATTTTTCATAAATAGCCTTTATTATGTTAAGAAATTTCCTCTCTATATATAAACTGTTAAAAGAGTTTCTATCAAGAAATGATGCTAAATTGTGTCAAATGCTTTTTCTGCACCAGTTGAGATAATCACGTATTTTTTGTTTTCTCTCTCTCCTTTTTTTTTTTTGGAGACAGAGTCTCACTCTGTTGCCTAGGCTAGAGTGCACTAGCATGATCACAGTTCAGCCTTAACCTCCTGAGCTCAAGTGATCCTCCCACCTCAGCATCCTGAGTTGTTGAGACTACAGTTGTTGAGACTACAGCCTGGCTAATTTTTTGCAGAGATGAGGTCTCACTATGCTGCCCCAGCTGGTCTTTAACTTCTGGGCTCAAGTGATCCTCTCACCTCAGCCTCCCAAAGTGCTGGGATTACAGGTGTGAGCCACTGCACCCAGCCAATCATGCAGTTTTTATTTTTCATTCTGTTAATATGACATTTCACAAATGTTGTTCTCTGAAATAATAAAATATAAATTTGTAATATACAAAATCAGCAACAAATGTGATACTGCTTTACAACTAAATGCAAGCTTTTCATAAAATACGTCTTTCTAAATTTAAAAGTTAATTTGTATGTATAACAAAAGTAGAAAGAGTAGTATAATGAAACCCAATGCAACTATCACCTATGGTTTAAAAGCTTTTTCACACATTATTTTGGTAAATTTTCTCCAGGAAAAATAACAGCAAAATAAATTTGAAGTTGGATGATGTAAAATTATAAATTGAACCTTAAAAATAGCTTTAAAATAACTATACTCTCATACCAGTTAATAAAATTGCTGTGTGTTTTATACAAAGCAATATTTCCATATCAGAAATATTATAACTATTATCCCAATAATATAACTTTTTGAATGTTTACAAAAACGAAAGCATCCAAAGAAAGAACAGTAGAGACCACACTGCATGAAAAATAGTTCCAAAGAGACATAAGAATAAGAAAACACTAAAAAATACCAAAATTATGTTCTAATTTAAAATATATGGAAAATATACTTTTGCCATTCATAGCATCTGAATTCAAATGAATATCTACAAAGGTACACACAAAAAAACATTAGTTATCAAATAGCTGGAATGAAATGTATTATGAATTGCATAGGTTCTATACTGTTATTTGGAATTAACAGTGCTTTTTAAGTTATGGAAAATACTATAATATTTGGTCTGTATTTATAACAGAAAGTATTACCACCTGATTTCTTTAAAATAACAATTTATGAAAACAACAGAAAGTAATTCAAATACAAATATGTGTGTGTGTGTGTGTGTGTGTGTGTGTGTGTGTGTGTTTGTGTGTTTTGTAGTCTCCTCTTTGTAGGAACAAACATGCAGCTAATTCATCTGGAATTGCAGATTATGAAGGTATTATCAGGATGAAAACTGCCCCCAGCTTCTGCTAAGAAGTTGTCATCAGTCAGCCTTTTGGTACTCTTCCAAACTTAACTTGCTGGGCAGTGCAAAGCAATGGGTATTCTGTTTATGTTATAATTCTTAAGTGTTGAGAAAGTAGCAATTAGAGGAAAAACTATATAGCTCATATTTCTACTGGAAGAAGTCCAGTTGAGTATCTTTTTTAGATACCAGCCACTTTTTTGATATTTAAAAGCTCAGTCTTACTAAAGGTTGTTGCTAGAAGTCAAGATCATCAGTAAAATGATAATGTGGTTGCATCTGATCTATTCCCCATGAACTAGTCTAGCTTATTTGCTCTATTTAACGTAGAGTTGCTTAAGGATACACCACTGACTTTGGAATAATTTCTGAAATTGCTTGACGGGATGTAAAACCATAACTGCTTTTTAAAAAGACAACAAAATATAGTCTAAGTTATAAAGGTGGGATAGTACTTATTAATTGATAATAACACTATGGATGCCAGGGCATTTTGCAGCTTGCTGGAGAGAAAGAACAGAAGCTATTGAAGATTTTTATTGCCAGTACAGATTGAAAAAGTGTCTGAGCTTTCCTATCTGGATAGAAATCTCTCAAAAGATGCAAGGAAGCTGGAAACTAAATAAAATAATGCTTACGCATCTTTTAAATTTCTACTTTGTAATCAATCTAAATTCATGAAATTCACTCCTATACTTTAAAAAGAAGGTCTCTCTTGCTCAGGAAATCTTTGGCAACTGGGACTATGGCTTTCTCACTCCAAAGACTGTATTTCTCTATCTGGGTTCTTGATGGCATTTGGCTTGCTTTCTTCCTTCCACTGTAAACTGCACACAATGCTTGATGGGCTGGTTACACTGGCCACAGGTACCAGCTGCTTCATTTTCTCTCTTTGTACTGCTGCAAGCAGAAACCCATAGGGCCCAATTACTGTAGATGCCTCTTTTCTCCAATAGCAACATTAGTGCTTAGATGCTAGATTCTTGTTACCAAGAATAGTACTTACATTTATTTGATTTGCTTCTAAAATGAAACCTTTAAAACTTAGTGTGTGTTTGCTTTGGACAAATATTTCATTGTTGTCTACTGCCATGAAAACAAGAAAACAAAAGAAAAGCAAAGTTCTAATTTTTTAAATTTAATAACTAATACAACCTCAAATCATTTTATTCCATATTATTTGGTTATACTAAATAGTAGCATTTCCTTAGCTTTGCAAGATCTGATTCATCGCATCTGTGAAGCCCATTATTCATCTCATCTGTGAAGCTCAGAAGCCAAAATAAAAAAGAATAAAATCCTAAAATTGTTACCTAATATAAAAGCTATTAACTACATTTCTAAAGTATTGCAATTACTAAGATGAAAGTTATTAACTAAAAATTATTAAGACAAAAACCTTTTAGTTCCATTTTATTTCATCTCCTGGTATGTTTAACCTATTATGAAAGTCTATATATATGTATCATAGATTATTCTTAACCCTTCTTACAGATAAACTCAATTCATAGATTTTATAACTTAAGAAAGTGGATAGAGAAATGAGAATAATTATTTTTCATAATTTAAAATCTTATGCTTAGGAAATCTCAGAGCAGTATAATGATTTAAGATGTGAGCTTTAGGGTCCAAATGCCTGTGTTCAAATTTTTATTTTTTTACTTGTAACTAGAATGACCTCAGACAATTTAATCAGGCAGTACCTCCATTTCTTCATCTGTCCACTTACTATAGATAAAAGGAGATGATGCATGCAAAGTACCTTGTACAGAGTAAGTACTCAATATATGATAGCTCACATTATTATTATTATTATTATTATTATTATTATTATTTTGAGATGGAGTCTCACTCTGTTGCCTGGGCTGGAGTGCCGTGATGTGATCTCGGCTCACTGCAACCTCTGCCTCCTGGGTTCGAGTGATCCTCTGGCCTAAGCCTCCCTAGTAGCTGGGACTACAGGCACATGTCACCACACCTGGCTAATATTTTTTGGATTTTTTCGTAGAGATGGGGTTTACCATGCTGGCCAGGCAGCTCTCAAACTCCTGATCTCAGGTGATCCACCCACGTCAGCCTCCCGAAGTGCTGGCCCACATTATGATGATGATGATGATGATAATAATAATAATGTTATTATTGTATTATTACATATAATGAGTCACAGCTCCTGGCCCACATTATTATTATGAAGTGGAACACAGCATGCTTTGTTACTTCTAATGTGTTGCGTGATCCAGCGTGTATTAGTTACTGACAGATGTGATGCTTGATTTGGCTCTATTAGACATGGTAAGTGCCCACACAAAAAGGAGTTGAGTAAAGATTTGAATATGTTATTATGCACACCAAAAGACTTACTGAGGTGAAAAACCATATTCTCAAGTGATCTGAGAATGGATCCTAGATTTTATTAATTCTTACAAAGTGTTTTAAAACTAGCATAATTGTCTTGGGTTCTTAGGTCATAACAGACAATTTAGCACTCTAATTTTTAATGTACGTCTATATAATCAGGTTTTAAAAAATCTAAAGATCTTGAATCATATTTTTAATTTTAAAAATAGTCCTCCAGGATCACCTCAGATCTTGACTTTAAAATAGATATTCACAAGGTGCTCTTCTATGACTACTCTATAATACCCGAATTCTGTCTTAACCAAAAAAGTTTTCAATGTAAGTATAATAGAGAATATTTAATATAATTATGTGCCTACAATTTTGTTGTGCAAATGCCATGGAGATTAGCAATTAACTTCACCAAAAGTAATGGTTAGATTTACAAAAAATATACCATTCCTGAAAAATGAGCAATATATGTGCACTTGATTAACTTGAAAACAAAAAAACTTGTTGGTCTATCAAGATGTAGTGACTGTCCAGGCAGATAATAAACATATTTTGTCTCACAACGAAATCCTAAAATATCAACAAACAAACAAATTTGTGGACTCAAACAAGATAATTCATAAAATAGGAAAAAAATAGAGTTTGGAAATTATTATGTCGATTATCTCCACAGCATAGCTGAAAGATTACTACTACTGTCAGCACCAACCATTTTTTATAACACTTCATTTCCTGGTACTGCATTACATAAAGTATCTTATGTCTAGGATATTTATAGAAGTAGATCCTGAACTGTAGTCCCAAGGTGCCATCACTCATGCAATACTTTGAGCATTGTGTTCTCAGCACTGTGCCAAATACTATGGAGGAGGTGGTTAGGTATTCTTCAAAGAGCTTACCAATTGTTAGGTAAGGTAAGCTTATGGACCGTTACAACAATACGTTACGTGAGATAATACATAAATTAAGTCAGCACATTAATGTAGCAGTGACCCATCTACACAAATCAAGGTTGGTATGTGAAATAATTTTTAGTGGCCCTACTAGTCTTTGGCCTATGCAAAAGTGGGAAGAAGGTAAAAGTTACCTTTGACACTTGCTTACTTTCCTACGAGCTTTCCTTTCTTCCACTGTTGGTGGAAAAGACAATTCTCCAGTTCCCTCAGATTTTGAAAACTGCCTGCACTCTACTTTCCATTTATAAGAAAGTCCCCAGTAGGATCCCTGACTGAATACCCACCTGCCTTTGTATGGAGTTTCAAATCAAAATGGCATCTGGCAGACGTAGTAACTTGAAAACTGACAATAATACCTTCACCTCAATTCTCAATTCTCATGCCTCAATTCTCAGTTACATGAGTAAATGATGACTTGGGATCCCAACTATACAGGTTTTCCTTCCCTGTGATGCATGACCAATAAATGCTAAATGGGTGATTCTGATGAGAACTTCTGTATGGAATATAGAAGGAGATTAACCACTTTGTAGTGGGAGAACAACTTCCATTCCTGTCTTAGCAAATGGCATCATTATTCTAGTTCCACAAAATAAAACCAAGAAGTCATTCTGCCCCATGTCTTTCCAATGGAATCTGTGTCACCAAATTGTGCCAATCTTTTCTCAAAAATGTGTTTTGGGAATCCTTCCACTTCCCTCTGTCTTCTTCTTCTTTTTTTTAGACAGGGTCTCACTCTGTTGTCCAGGCTGGAGTGCAGTGGCACCATCTCCACTCCTGGGCTCAAGCAATTCTCTCACCTTAGCCCTTTGAGTAGCTGGGACTACAGCAGTGCCACCAAACCCGGCTAATTTTTTGTAGAGATGGGGTTTCGCTATGTTGCCCAGGCTGGTCTCCAACTCCTGGGCTCAAGAGATCCATCCACCTTGGCCTCCCAAAATGCTGAGATTACAGTGTAAGCCACTGTGCCTGGCTTCCTCTGTCTTCATCATCTATATTGCAGTTGAACTTTTATGTTTCTTTGTGAGAATGCATAGATCCTTTCTTATCACATTCATCCTTATATTCTATTGTGTGGCACATAGAAATTACTCAATAAATATATGAGCGGTGAATAAAGGAATTAGAAGTTGAACTGAATCTTAAGGTCTTTGTAAAATTTGGACAGAAATGAAAGAACAATAATCATGATAGGAAATAAAAAGCAGATAAGACAATGAATAATGGAAAGAATTGATACGACTTATTCACAGGCCAAAAAATGAGACTGACTAGAGCTGAGTGTAGATTTTGGGAAGTAAATACGAAATAGCTTTACACAGAGGACAAGCTTGTAGAAGCAACAGAATTTATACTTGCTCTGATAGGAAAATGGAAACTTTTTAGCAGGATGCCGATAAACTGAAAGCAGAACTTAAATATATGATAGTTGAAACGGAGCTGGGATTAATTCAACTGTGATATTACGAGGACTCCTGTTTGAATCATGGCAGTGCAGACCACAAAAGAAAGGTCTGGAGAGAGAAAAATATTTAAAGAAAAAGAAATTGTGTCATAGCAAGTGAATAGATGGAACTCAAATCCTTTCATATTTTTCATAAATTTCACCAGATATATTATTATTCAGCAAAGAAAAGTCAAAATCCACTTAATTTATAGTTATTTTTTTTGTAACACCTATGTATTAGAGTAAATGAAATATGCAAAAGTACTCTAAACCAAGGTTTCTAAACGTCAGCACTATTGACATTTTGGATGAGATAGTTCTTTGCTGTGAGAGACCAGCACATTGTGGGATGTGTATCCCTGGCCTCTACCCACTAGTGGCCAACAGCGCTGCCTACCCAGTCTTGACGACTGCATATGTCTCCAAACAACCATGGCTTTAAAACTATAGAGTCCCATAAAGTGCACAGAATCATCATTGAAAATATTTACTATTACAAACATATTTTCATTCCACTTCAAAAAGTGACACTTTTGTTAAGGAAAATACATCTTATGTTAAGTGTAATCATCATCTTTTAAGGAAAAATTTAGAGTGAAAAGATAAATCTTTAAATGTACTTACATTGAGTTCTAAAACTATCCCAAGGCAGTCAATCAGCAGTGACACAAGTGTGGCTACAGTGATGACCATCACTGTTACAACAATGTGGAAAACCAACGAAAGATTCCCACCAAAAAACACATTGGCAATCACCTGCCAAATAAACGGATTATTTTGAGAGGGACTTTGAAAGGCATGCAGGATTTATTGAGGAAGTATTTCATAATAGCATTTAGGAGTATATAAAGTACTACCAATAAGGCTATTAATCAAATCTCAAGTCACTAGGAATGTTCTATCTTTTCCAAAGTACTTATAGACACACATATCAATAACAAGTATTCCTTCTTGAGCTATTAGTCAGTGGATTATAGTATAGACCTATAGTGCGGCATACCAATGTTTCAATACATATGTCTTTCAAGTGTAAGAGAGACTTTGGAAAGTTATCTTATCCTTTTTTCTTATGTCCAACAGGTTACTGCTAAAACAAACTACACATACTATTTAGATTATTTGCATGGCCTCTAAAAAGTAGCTATCACACTTCCTTTAATGGTACTGGATGTTTAATATCCTTTACTAACAGTACATTAATTCTATATAAACTAATTCTTATTTGTTACAATTTAAGTCTATTTTATCTTGCCTTTTCTCACCAAAAACGAGGAAGAGTTCATCACCATTTTTGATTACTACTCAGATCAGAAAAGCAATAAAAAATGGCGTACTTAATGTGTCCCACACTATGATACGATTTGCAAAGATAAAATGCTAAGGAAATGATTCCTACTCTCAGGAATTAATTCTTGGGGGTACACAGTCAAACTTAAAAAAAACAAGTTGAGATCAATTTATAACAGGACAAAAAATGTCAAACAGAATATAGGACTAGAAGGAGCTTCAAGTATTTAGAGCTGTCTCCTTAGAGTAATCTCCTTTACAGTACCCCTGAAATGCTTGACCTACCTTGGTAGGATTTGGAGCAGAATTACAGGCTGAGGCAAGAGCATGTAAAAGAGCAAAGAGATAAGAACAGGAACAATACCTATCGATGATAAAGAGAAGATAGTCTGAATAACTAGTGACACTGTGCAAAATAACAGTGAAGCAAGAGTTGGAAATGACAGGAGACGGTCACATGCTGAGGTATCATAAAGAAGCCATCTCTCTAAGCTGTGCTGCTGCCTGGATATGCAACACTTCCCATATGTCACATACTGCCAAGACTTTGCTAATAATTTAATGGTGGTATTAATAACATAAGTTGTAATGTCTCTCCAAATATTACCTTATTTAAAATCCATTTTTACAGATGCCTCCATGATGTAATTGTGAGAGTGAAAAATCACTTAGTGAGGCAGCCAGTAAGCTATTTATTAAGCGTAGACAGCCTTTTCAGTGCTTTCATGAATTGAAACGGGTGGATTATATTTTTGTCAGTTGTACATTTGTGTCTGTATGTGTGTGTGTGCATGCAGAATGAAGAGCAAGAGAAGGGAAAGGTATAGACACCATTCCTCTGCTGAGTATTTGCTATCGTGGCAGAGATTTTGATTTAGTTCTGTCTTCCTGTCAGAGCAGCTAGAAAGGAAACTCAAGTTTCAAGTACTAAAGACAGAAGTTGTGCAGGTGAAGTGACTCAGATCGCCTACAGGCAGTTTACTAGAAACCACGTGAGAATGCACCATCTGTTTTTACTTACTGATCTAGAGATCAGATTTGAACCTGAGTACTGGGCAGAAGCTAAAATAATGCCATTTCCGGCATCTAACAGTAGCTAGTACAGTTTTGAAAGGCTCTTACATTAAAAAAAACATAGTTCAGTCTATT
Source organism: Cheracebus regulus (assembly GCA_963574635.1). NCBI lineage: Eukaryota > Metazoa > Chordata > Mammalia > Primates > Pitheciidae > Cheracebus > Cheracebus regulus. The sequence continues at coordinate 85,107 of CAUYQU010099203.1, forward strand.
TCTCCTTTATAGTCAAGGTAGAGAACTGGCCTGTGAGTTGCATGTGTGTAAGGGAGAGAAGTGCTAGTTGTAAAGGACATACACAGTGCTGGACATTTCCCTCTTCTGTTTCCCTGTGTAGTCAATTCCTTATCTCTGGAACTGGCTTAGAGTAAGCCCTGGCCTGCCTCAAGAAGCCTGCGGATTACTGAGTGTATTTAAAGCTCTGTTGATATTTCACTTTGCACATTAGACCCTTTCACATGGTGCACTGCACAAACAGACTCTAGGAACAGATCCTATGACTTAGCCCTTTTCAGTGTGGTCCCTGAAAGACCCACTGTGAAGCAGGATCATGTTTTACTGCTAACTGGTATGGTGGAGTTTTAGCTGATAGCATAAGGGATTCCTGACAGGCCATGTTATCCAATTTTACACCAAAAGAATGCATTCTCTCTTGGCTAATTTTTCTCTACAAATCCAGGTGGAATATATAACACAATTTAGAGCTGGCTTTGACAATAAAATATATTTATATGTAACTAACATGCTATATATTTATGTGATTACTTATATGTTAAATATAGTTGTAAATATATACATCTACATATATAAATATATAAATAAAATATATCTGTAAAACTAAAAGTTTCAGCTGAATTTTGGTTCTCCATGGAATATAAGATATTTTAGTTTTTGAAAAATAACAAAACGAGTTAGAATCCATAGGGCACTGTAGAATCTACAGTGCCTTTAATACATGTTGACTGATAAAACATCTAAGCAAAAAGACAGTTTTGTAAAACATGTTTTAGACCTTGGTACTTAATTTCTTTGTAAGAATGCCTTAAAGGCAGCAACTTAAGTTTAGCTATTGCTAAAGGCTGGCAGTCACTTTGGAATGCAGTTGTATAAATATTTGTGCTCATGGTAATATAAGTCAAATCCGTCGAACCTAATTTTTAAACCCAACTTTTGAAAAATAGTCTTGTAAACATCTGAATTTAAATTCATCTTTAAACTCTGGCATTTTAAAGTCAGAAAAGAAAATTTTACAAGTTATATCATTTGTCATGCCCTTGGAAATTTGACAAACTGCAATATTTATAAATCTTCCTAAATTAAATGTGGCAGAGAGATCAGCTGGGTTAAGTGTTGGGAAGAAACCGTGCTTACCTCTCTCGTCACAAAGCATTCTATCGGGTAGGTCAAAATGACAGTGACGCCATAACAAAACCTTCCAAATGTTACCAGGTCGTCATTTCTGCAGTAATTTTCAAATAAATCTCCTATAATAATATAAAATAAGTTAATTTACTAGATACTAAATGTTTGAGATAACTATCTAATAATTGAAATATTAGGTATTACAGTCATGCATCATGTAATGGTTCACATATACAACTACAATGCTGTATTTTTACTGTTTTTTTCTATGTTTAGATACACAAATACCATTGTGTTACAGTTACCTACAGAATTGAAGACAGAAACATGTTGTACAGGTTTATAGTTTAGGAGCAATAAGCTATGCTATATAGCCTAGGTGTGTAATAGGTGCAACCATCTAGGTTTGTGTAAGTACACTCTATGATGTTTACACAATAAGGAAATCACCTAACAATGCATTTCCCAGAATGTTTCCCCGTCATTAAGTGACACGTGACTTATAAGCGAATCTCCATAAACTTCATTTCATTTAGTTAAGTGAATAGATAACTGGGTCTAAATATAAGTTTTTGAATTCAATAACCGTGTAGTTATTCACTGATTTAAACCAGTACATGCTCCACATGAACATAAATCCATCACCATTAGTTTTTCTCTTATTATTTGTTTTTGGTAGATTTGCTGCAAATTTTTTTATTGAATTCTGAAAAATACTTTATCCATTGTCTTCTTACATCAGAATCAACTCCCTAAATTCTTGTGCACTGGCTTTGTAAACTGGCTTCTGGTCTTTGTTTCTGGTGAGTAAGTGACTTCATTATTTTTAAAAAAGTCTGTTAAAATAAACAAATTTCCTTTTGAAATGCTATTCTTAGATCAAGAACAATCCTGAAAGGAAGAGTAGACCAGTACATCTGGGGAGCTGAATTTCCTGTGTATCATGCTATAGGGTTTCATCGCAACCTTGGGGCCACGCAAGAAATTTCATACATACATTGCCTTTCATGGCATGGCATGAGCCCACGTGTAGCTGCATTGATTCAAAACTGTGAAAATATAACTATTTTCCAGAAAGAACATTAAATTTAATAAGTTCCAGACTAGAAGATGGACTAAATATACCTTGAAACAATTCTTATTTAGAGACTATATTTCTCAGCTATCTATGAAGAAATATAGGGATCTAATTAGGGCACAGATGTCATGTCATCAAAAAACAATTACATCAAAAAACAAGTACAGTAGTCCATGGAATAAATTTTTAAAAAATTTAAAACAAACAATGGCTAATGCTGAAACAGAGTATTTGGCCTTGTTTATTTTCTGACTATAACACGCTTAAATGTTAAAATTGTGGTTACTTGTTAAAATTACACTCAATTGAAAATTAGATAAAAGTCACTCAATACTATACCATTTAAAAAGAAGAAAAACTATAATACCTCTGTACTGTTTTTTCATTACAAAGCTAAATATCCTAAATAATTTGCCTCTTCCCAAGATTTACTTTAAGTGACTCTCTCCCTTCCCCCCATCAATTAGAACAAATGTACATTACTTTAGAACCTCCTTTTTGGACAGGAGGGCATTAAAACACAAAGTAAAGGTGATAGAAACCTGCTTCAAGGTCGACTGAAAAGATTCCAGCTCTCTAAGAAAAAAGGATGGAAGTTCCCTGTTCACTAACCATTAAAAAAATGAGCCCTAGTGTCTTTTCAAACGTCACTGGAAAGGTCAAGGAGAATCCAGAGTTCCCATTGCCTCACGAGTTGAAATTTATCTATTGAAAGAGGTTAGAAAAGAAAAACAAAAACACAGTTTGCACAAATTAGACTAGATTTGCCTAAGGAGAAGTGGCCTGGAGAAACAATGTCAGCTTATGGCAGCTTGAATCTAAGTGTATTTTAAAGAATTAAAATACTAGGGGAAAATCAACATCAAACACCTGTCAGCTTTGTTTTATAAAGATTTAATTATATATGAGCCATCACGCTGACAAAAACTCCAGAAAGATTGACTAACAAAAAAGGTTTATGTCTCATAGAAAAGGCATTTAAAAACCAAGATCCTGTCAAGACCAGAGCCCATAGGTCATTTGTCTTGGCAAACTATGTAGCAATAGCGATACATGGCAATGTTTTGGAGCACAATTCTTATCAGAACTTTCAAGGTCACTTTGTTACTGCACTCTAGTGGCACATGAAATGTATTATGTTTTTGGCTGCATTGGAATTTTGTTAATCATTATTTTTTGAAGCCATCTTCATTTCTAAGAAATATTTGCCTAAAATCATAGTGATCTGTAACCTCTGTTCAAAACAAGGCAGCCTTCCTCCCAAGAGCACCCAAGTGTTTTCGGAAAACTAAGCTAAGGGGAGTTAGAGGCAAAGAGACAAATTTCAGAGGGCCATGATTGACCAAAATAGGGGAGGCAGAAAGAGAATAGAAAGAAAACTGAACCTGAGAGTCAGAAGACTTGTTTTCTAGTTTGTCACCAGACAGCACATGAGCAAGTTACTTCATCTCTTTGTGTTTTAATCAGGGAGTAAAACTAGTTATTCCACTTCCCTTCAAAGGGTTGTCTGAAGGTCAATGAGATAATAGACCTGCAAGAGCTATGAAATATGTAAATCACAGACTGTTGCTGGACTGCCCTGAATATTACACTACATCAATGATTGAATATAAGCATCGAAGGAAGTAGAAGAGAGGACTGCTCAGTTGTTGGGCCTGCTGGGTAGATGCAAAAACAGAGAAATATCTTTGGAGGGAGGAAGAAAAGGTCTGGTTTACAGGGAAACATGATGTTTTGTGATTAAGACAAATATAGAACAGTTGAGTAGAAATGTCCTACAGGCAGCAGGTTGGAGACAAAAAGAAAGGCCTGGGTTAGAATTAAAACACAGAAAGTATCTGGACAATTTGTTGAGAAAGAGCAAACAATATGCTTGAGACCATTATCTGGGTGGCATGCGACAGAGTGGAGTGGGGGATTAGAGAGGGTAGAGGAAAGGAAAGAAAGAAAAAAATTCACAGAGAGAAGGAATAACAATGATAATATAGCAATGTTCTTTCCTCTAAGGGAGAAAAATTTGAGCAAAGAAAGGAAGTTCAGTATTGTTAAGTGATTCAGAGAGATTCAAGAGAATCCAAATCGAGTAGATTATTTGCTCTGAAGACTGGGAGGCCACTGGTACCTTTGAAAATGAAGCTGCCCTGGAGAAAAGCCAAACATCAAGTGTTGGGAAGTGACAGCGTGGAAGGAAAGAGTATGGGCTACAGAACTGAACTGAGCAGTTTAAAAAGGTAAAAATTAGCAAACCGACAGCAGGGAGGCAGGAGTGTAGAGAGAATGGGTGGAAGAGAGTAATCTTTGAAAGAGAACACTGGGCATACCTGTACCAATAATAAGTAGAACATTGGGTAAACCTGTACCAATGCACATGAACACTAAAATATGCTGTAACTGAATCTCTCATTTTACCTTGGGTAAAGCCCGTAAATGTCAAGTATCCACATGTAGCAAAGACTATACAGATAAATACAGAAATCACGATGGACATACGGATAAGGCGGGACCACTTAGCTACTGTGGGTTCTTCTAAAGAACTGAAAACTAGGAAGGAGTTATGGTGGCAAATAAATGCTGCAATACAAAAAAAAAGAGAGCATTATTAAAGCAAGCACTAGGGTTTTCTTTTGAGTTCTGAAATTCAGAGACATGCTACTTTAGATGCCAATGAAATGAAGTTTAAATATATGAATTTATTAATATGTCAGAAAATAATTTTTCTAATAGCTCTAAAAATGAGACCATTCATTCACATTAGGCTTATATGATCTTTTCATTTCACTCTTGATATAAACCAGGCCAGTCCAACCTTCTCTCCCATTTTCCTTTTCCTAATGACCCTTCCCATCTTAAGGAAAATCTAAATATCACAATTTTCATTATGTGGCTTCCTTTGCCATCTGGGACATAATAAAGTAGCTTTAGACATCTGGCCAATTTATAATACTTTGTGTGTAAGGTTTGAAGAAGTCCATAACACTTGCTAGCCTTCCAAGTTAAGAAACAAGATGACTGTAATGAGTTTTCTGCATGAGAAATGGATTTCTCCAAATTGAAGCAAATTTTAGTGATGAGTGAGAAAAGTTTGAGCCTAATTTTATATTGGCACAAACTAGATCATATGCTGCTAATAGGAAGTCTAAAACTTAGGACATCTGCTATCCAGACATAAATATGAAACACAGCACTTTTTTCATGGAACAGACAACTCCACATTAAGAAAGGGCCTTTGAAACCACATACTCACCAAAAGACATAACCCCGACTGCTTGAATGGCATTGGGCTTTGCAAATACCCAAGCATCTTCTGTTTTTGGTCTAGAAGAAAAATCAGTTAACTTGATAAGTGATTAAATAAATTCAAGCATCAGTATATCAGATAACAAGAAATGGCATTACAAATATAAACTGAGTGTCCTCAAGCCAGAAATTAGTAAGGGGCTCCCATTTATCTTGTGTAATCACAAATAAATTTTCCAGGAGCATGATTGTTGTCTCTTAACCCTAGTCCTCTAAAATGTACATCAAATACTTGGACAAATCCTATTTTTACATATGTAAAATATCCAGACTATCTAATTTTGTGAATTTGTGTATTTGGTCATCAATTTAGTAGCAAGCATTTATTATGCACTCACCAGTTGAGATACATTTTGAGGCAGATACAAAAATTAATAATGCCCAATTACTGTTGTTGATTCCCCTCTTTTTTCAGGCTTAACCTACCCAAGAAAAATTTCATCAGCACTACACTTTATTGAGGGAGGTAAACATGAACTAATACTAATTGTAGATGTACTATCTTCTGGAAACTCTACTGTGTTATCTCATTTAATTTTCACAATAACATTTAAGTATTATTATCACCATTTAATACATGATGCAAATCAAGCTCTGGGTGGTGATATAACTTGCCAAGCTTTCCCAGATAATAAGCGAAGAAGTTGAGATTTATCTTTTTGGTTTATTCATTCCCGTATTTCTTCCGTGTTGAACCATCTGACAGTGGCCTCAAATTCCCACCTGTAGATGTATTTCTCAAGGGAATTTTGAAACTATTTGCACTTTAAACAGTTTGAAACTGGCTACATCCTAGTGGAATAAAAATATTTGGTATTGGCAGTGATAGGTCTACCTGAGTAACACACCCTGAGTCATGATGAATAGCAAAGGCTCTAAGGTCAGTTAGCCTCCATTGTTCTTCTGGCCTTCTTCCTGAAGGATGGCAGTATATAGGCTGGAGGTAAGAGGTGGTGAGGTGTATCAGTGTTTATCGATAATAGAATAGGCTTCTCTAAAGGGATATAAAGCACTGCCAAGTCCTTTGAGTTTTAAGCTGTTGCTTGCAGTATTCTGGCAAGTGGTTTTGTGATTAGCTGCGTGATTTTAGGCAAGTTACAGGACTTCAATTTTGACATCGATAAATTGAGGATAATTGTAGTATCTAACTCATTACGTTGCTGTGTAGATTAAGTGAGATGAAATATGTAAAGCTTCTGGAAGAGAGTTTATCACACAGCACATGTTCAATAAACAATCATTAGTATTAATATTATTATCCAGTGTTATTAATAAAAGTAGCAAAAAAGTCTAAAAATATGGTCAACTTCCCCAGGAAGGGAAGGCTGGAGTGAGACTCAAAGTAATGCATGAAGAAAAGAACTGGGAAATTCCTAGGAAGCATGAAAAGGCACTGGGCGTTTTCAATAAAAAAGAGGCATTCTAAAGCTGAAGACCCATCTCTTTCATAAGTTTCTTTATTCATTCTCTATGTAAAGAAGATGCACACAAAAAAATTCTTGTTTGTTTTCCACACTTTGTGGGAATTATGCATTATATCAGCTTTTCCCCACATATGAAACGAGCAGTTATAGACACAAAGAAACTTTACAGAAAGGCTGGCCTGCAAGGGAGGCCATGGATTATTTTAAGACTTGCTCCAATTCCCAGTTGGAGGGGGAGCTAGTGCCACCTGCTGCCTCCACTACTCTAAATGCAGTCGACATTAAGAGCAGCCTACCTGTTAAATTCCAATGTTAATGTGAAAAAATATATATTTTGTACATGATCCTTAGAAAATGATTTAGATCAGGCAGCACTAACAGTTGTAGAAACTTGAAGATTCTCTAACTTTGCAATATGTTTTAAATAGTATGCTTTCCCTCTTATGGTTTTTGCACTTGGAAAATATTCACCCCTACTCCCCAACCCCAGCACAGATTGTGGTGGTGTCCTACTTTTTAAATCTTATATTAGTAATAAAATGTAGACGTTTCATTTTCATTTTTTCTCTTCCATTTAAATCTTTCCCCGGGTCCATATGGTTCCTTAAGTACATTCCCGGAGTGTGAAACAATACCTAGAGATAATTTTGGATTTTCTCTGTTCATCTTAATGATGATGATTTTATAATACGGAAAGTGCCAAAAAAGATGTTACAGATAGGAAAATGCATATGTCCAAATCTAGGGAAAGAGAAAGAAACAGATATTGAATAAGGCTTTCCAATCATTTATAAAATAGCCTAGTATTGAGTTCCAGATACAACCAGTTGTACAGGAAAAAAAAAAAAAAGAGAGAGAGAGAGAGGAAAGTTCTTGGGTATATTTTATGAGATTGCTGAAACTTTGATATTCAACCTGGATGAAAATATAAAGATATAGACCTTATGACTTTGAACTGTAAATGCTAAAATATGAAATGAAATATTTTCAAATGCCATCAAGCAATTTATAAGATAAGAAATCATGACTAAAAATTTTTTTCAATAAACACAATGGTAGTTGAATAACAAAATGCTAATGTAATCAATATTTATTAATAGCTGTGATATTGATAGATATTAGTGTAATTTACTACATTAACAGATTAATGAAGGAAAGAAGCTTATGACCATTTCAAAATTTATAGAAAAGCATACAACTCAGTATTCATTTTGAAAAGCATGCTGTGCAAACTATTAATAAAATAGAACTTCCTTTATTGGATAAGGAATGCCCACCAAATCCTATGGCAAATGACATATTTAAAAGTGAAAAGTTAGAAATATAATTAAGGATGAAACTAGAGAGGATGTTCAATATCACTGCATCCAGAATATATTATTGATATTCCTAGCTAATTCAATAAAATAAGTAAAAATTTGTGTAATCATTGGAAAGATTGTGTAAATTATTTTTATACAATATAATTACATCTATGGAAAATTCAGGGAAATCTACTGACAAGCCCTTGAAATTAATAAGAATATTCAGCAAGGTTACTGGATAGAAGTTCAATATACACAAAAAATCAAGAGGGTTGGTGCACACAAATAACAACCAATTAAAAAAAAATTTTAAGTGGCAGTGACAACAAAATCACTAAATACTTTAAAAGATGTGCATGTTTTAAATGTCATGTTATACTTTTATTAAAAGACACAAATAAATAGAGAAATATACCATATCCATACACACGAATGGGAAGACTCAATATCATATAAACATCAATTTACCCCAAATTAATTTTTAAATTCGAGTAATAAAAAACAGAAAAAAAAAGAAATAAAAGAATAAAATACAATATTGAGGCTGGGCATGATGGACTTTGGGAGGCTGAGGCAGAAGGATCACTTTGAGTTCAAGACTAGCCTGGGCAACACAGGGAGATCCAGGCTCTACAGAAAATAAAAACATTAGCCAGGCGTGGTGGTGAGCCCCTATACACCCAGCTACTTGGGAAGCTGAGGTGGGAGAATCACTTGAGCTTGGAAGTTTGAGGCTGCTGCAGTGAGTCATGATCACCCCACTGCACTCTAGTTTGGTCAATAGAGTAAGACCCTGCCTCAAAATAAATAAAGTAAAATAAATAAAATATTGAGGGAGGAAAAGAAATTTAAAACTCAAAAAAACCCAAACCATAATATTAAAAATTACAATAAAGTTAATAAAATCAATAGAAGATAATTATAAAACATCTGTATAATAAAAGTTTTTATATACACATTTAAAAATATAGAGGTAAACTAAAAACTGGAAGATGAGGTTGGTCATGTATACACAGTTGTCCCTTGGTATGTGGGAGGGATTGGTCCCAGGACTCCCTGTTAGAGATCAAAAGCCATGGCTGCTCAAGTCCCTGACATAAAATAGTTTAATACTTGCATATAACCTAAGCATATCCTTCTATATACTTTAAATTATCTCTAGATTGCTCACAATATCTAATACAATGTAAATGCTATGTAAATAGTTGTCATACAATATTTTAAAATTTTAAATATAAAATAGCCTAGGATTATTGTATTTATTATTGTTATTATTATATAGTTATTTTTAATTTTTTTCCCAATATTTTTGTCCACAGTTGGTTGCATCAGCAGATGTGGAAGCTGTGAATACAGAGGGCTAACCATGATCAAGAAATGGTATTCAGTGTATGCTCAGTACTCCCCCCTTATCTGTAGGGTATATGCTCCAGGACATAGCCTTGGAACATACACCCTATTCTGCTATCCTATTTACAGCCTAGTATATGCCCTCCACCCAAATGAAATAAATTCCCTAAGGCAGAAAATATGTTTCAAATAAAATTTTTAATTTTTTACTTAAACCTCCATACAAATTAATAAAAGTTAAACTTGGGCACCCAATGGAACATATGTAGATGGGCCACATAAGTTTATCTTTTTTCTTTCATGAGACCCCACTAAACTGCTACTAAAGAAATTTAAAAGAGGAATAAATTCATGAGGGAGAGAATAGTTGTGAGAAGAGACATCTGAGGAGAAGACACTCTGTGAAAAGGAAACTGGATACTTCCGTGGTGACTATTGAGAGTAGATGTTGCAACCATGTAGAGGGAGCTCATGATGAGAAAGAGATGATTCATTTTGCAAAACCCTGGCATGTGCAGGACTCAGAGATACCAGAAAGCTACTGAGGATGCTTCAACAAAAGGAGAAAGTAAAGAAAAATGGAGGATCTGGGATCACGGATAGAGGGTATACAACACCCAAAGGAGGTAAAAGGAAGTCCGAGGAGGATCATGGGGAGTGAGGTGAGAAAGCAATCTGTGTGGAATGGAGGACAGGACAGAAGGCTCTGGGATAGAGTTTTTCAGAAGAAAATAATAAAATGAATAGATTATATGTTTGAGCATCTGGAAAAGAAGTAACAAAAATGATCAAATTCAAAAGCTAAACTGGACATCCAGGTAAACACAAAACCAAAATTAAGTGGTAACTGTAGAGAAAAGAAAGGAAAAGTGTACAAGAAGAGAAGCATAAACTTAATTTTAAAAGTTGTAGTATTCTCCATGTATGTAAGAAGAGGAAAGACAGCTTGAGATAGCTAAATCTTCATCTACTATTAGAGAAAATAACAGTGAGATGCCAAAAAAGACAGTTACAATCATATTACCTAGAAACAGAAATGTGAATGTCAAGAGATAAGGCTTAAAGGGTTGAAATTTTAGAAAGGGTTTGGTAGGAGGCTACTCTATTTCATTAAAAACCATTTGTAATATTTGATTTTATACAATCAGGTTAATAAATTTTACTTTATTTTTGAGACAGGGTCTCACTCTAACCCCAGGCTGGAGAGCAGTGGTGTGATCATGCTCACTGTAGCTTCAAACTCCTGGATTCAAGAGATCCTCTAACCTCTGGCTCCCAAGTAAGCTAGGACTACAGGCACATGCCACCACACTTGGCTATCTATTTTTAATTTTTTTGTTTGTTTGTTTGTTTTTGTAGAGGTAGAGGTCTTGCTACATTGTCCAGGCTAGTCTTGAACCCTTGGTTCCAAGGGATCCTCCTGCTTTGGCCTCTCACAGTGCTGGGATTACAGGTGTGAGCCACCTCACCTAGCCTGTGAATGTATTCTTTTGAGAAAAATAAATGCATCGAATAAATGCAAATAAAAGCAACATTGAAAAGAAGCAGGATTCCTTACAATACCTTAGAAAGTTTTAAAAAGATCTAGACAAATAATAAAGGCCACTGTAAAATTTAGATCACTTTAACAGCAATGTTTTGAAAATGATTCAAAATATTTTAATGCTAACAAAAATAGGGACTGGCTTATAGCCTTTTGTAGCCTTTGCACAGCATACACTTTTAAAATTAATTGCTTCCCTGACCCTGGAAAATCTAAACAAATGTTTCATTATATATTTTTAAGAAACCGTTTGTGTTTATGGGGGTTATGGCTGGAGGTGGAGAGCTTTGGGGAGTTAAATTCATTTTGCAATATTGTCTCAGTTGGATTCTTGCATGCTGAAATTTTATCCTAGTTTAAAAGACAAACTCTTATCTTTATAATGGGTGATTAACAATAAGGCAATGTAGTAGGTAGTGAGTCCTATCAAAGGGAGCTCCAGTCTTCACAGACTGATAAAAAGGAGCCTCAGAACTTAAACCTCTAGATCAGGAGGATCAAAAAACATCATGCCTCTCTGTGATACCTGCCCAACCTCTTTCAGCTAAACAGAGGCACTTTCAAATATACAATTCTGGCAGAGGCTGCATTTTTGTTGTAAGAGCTTCTTCAGCCAGACACATCTGGCAGTTAAGTGCTTTGGAGGACACAAAACGGAGGCTCCATGTTGCCTGTCACACCACAAGCTATTAATGACAAGCAGATCTGACCACTTCCCCCAGCTCTGGCAACCACTGAAAGCTCTGTCACTTTCTCACTCCCAGCTCACTTGTATGCTGATTATGTTCTATATACAACTGTAGTTTACATGAATATATAAAGCTGCTTAGGAAAATTATTCTTAGGAATCACTCTGAACCATTAAAACTGATTTATTTTAAAAAAACACACACACATACACAAATGAGAAAAGCATTCTATGCTTCTGGATTGGAAGAATCAATATCATTAAAATGACTATATTACCCAAAGCAATCTACAAATTCGATACTATTACTAACCAACATCATTTTTCAAATTTAGAAAAAAATTATTCTGAAATTCATATGGAACAAAAAAAGTCCCATTAGCTAAAGCAACCCTATGCAAAAAGAACAAAGCCAGAGGCATCACATTATCTGACTTCAAGTTATACTATGTGGCTACACTAACTAAAGAAGCATCGTACTAGTGCACAAACAGACACATAGACCAGTGCAACAGAATAGAGAATCCAGAAATAAAGCCACACACCTACAACCATCTGGCTTTTGACAAAGTCGACAAAAATAAGCAATGGGGAGAGGATTCCCTATCCAATAAGTAGTACTGAGATAACTAGCTAACCATATGAAGAAGAATGAAACTGGACCCCTACCTTTTGCCATATACAAAAATTAATTTGAGATGGATTAAAGATTTAAATATAAGACCTCAAACTAAAAATTATGAAGAAAACTTAGGAAATACCCTTCCCCACATTGGCTTTGGTGAAGAATTTATGGCTAATTCCTCAAAAGCAATCACAACAGAAACAAAAACTGACAAGTGGGACCTAATTAAATGAAAAAACTTCTGCACAGCAAAAAGAAACTATCAACAGACTAAACAGACAACCTACAGAATGGGAGAAGATATTCACAAACTATGTATCTGACAAAGTTCCAATATCCAGAATCTGTAAGAAACTTAATTCAACAAGCAAAGAACAAATAACTCCAATAAAAGGTGGGCAAATAAACAGACATTTCTCAAAAGAAGACATACAAACAGCCGATAAGAAATACTGCTCAACATCACTAATTATCAGAGAAATGCAAATCAAAAACACAATGAGATACCATCTCACATTAGTAGAAATGGACATAATTAAAAAGTAAAAACAGAACCAGATACTCCAGCCTGTGCCACATAACTGGCACCCCATCTCTACAAAAAATTTAAAAATTAGCTAGGTGTGGTGGCACACACCTGTAGTCCCAGCTACTCAGGCAGCTCAGGTAGGATGACTGCTTGAACCCAGAAAGAAGGTCAAAGTTGCAGTGAACCATGATTGCTCCACTGCATTCCAGCTTGGATGACAGAGCAAAACCCTGTCCCAAAAAATAAAAAAAATCAGGTATTAGTGGGGATGTGAAGAAAAGGGAACACTTATACACTGTTGGTGGGAATGTGAATTAGTTCAGCCACTGTGGAAAGCAGTTTGGAGATATTTCAAATACATTATAATAGAACTACCATTCAACCAAGCAGTCCCATTACTGGGTACATACCCAGAGGAAAATAGATCACTTTACAAAAAAGTCACATGCACTTGTATGTTCACCGAAGCAGTATTCACAATAGCCAAGATGTAAAAATCAACCTAGGTGCCCATCAACAGTGGATTGCATAAAGTGTGGTACATAAACACCATGGAATCCTATGCAGCCATAAAAAAGAATGAAATCCTATCCTTTGCAGCAACATGGATGCAGCTGGAGGCTATTATTCTAACTAAATTAATGCAGGAACTGAAAAGCAAATGCCACATGTTCTCACTTATAAGTAGGGGCTAAAGATTGGGTACATGTGGATGTAAAGATAGAAACAACAGATACTGGAGCTGGGAACACAGAATAGTAGAGAGGGGAGAGAAGGAGGGCGAAGGTTGAAAAACTACCTATTGGGTACTATGTCCACTATCGTAGTAGCGATGGGATCATTTGTACAAGTAACTGGATCACTTGTACTCCAAACCTCAGTGTCATGCGACAAACCCATGTAACAAACCTCCACATGTATCCCTTAAATCTAAAATAAAAGTTGAAACTATTTAAAAAGTATATATTCTAATAGATCAAATTTTCATTAAACCCAAAAAACTCTTCAAAATAAAAATTTTTAAAGCTGATTTCTAGTTAAAATTTACATAAAACTATATGCTTTTTTGCTGAAATATAAATTTTTAGAATATGAATAATATAGGAAGATAGCATAGCTTGGTACCATAAACATCAGAAATACTTCATTTTTGCCATTTGAGACACTAGTCTCATTTGAATCTTATTCTGTCACCTACTGGGTTGTCTCTCATTTCTCTATGAACTCAAAAATTGGTGTTAACTCTGTTTACTTCTAAGGGTTTAGATTAAAAGGGCAGCCTATGGGTGGGAGGGGGCAGGATTTCACTTTTTTAATATAATGAACACTTTTCAGAATTATGGATGTCGCTTTGGTTCTTTGTTGTGCTTTTTCATAAAACAGGATTAAAATATCATATACATTTAAATTAAAAATAAATGTAATTTCAGATGTGATGTCCAGATAATTCTCTGTCATTGGGTTTCAACTTGGATTGTGCCTCTCTTTACCTTATATGCAGTCCCTGTACAGTTTTATTCATATCAGCCTCCCCGAGATCCAGACTTGCATTTCCAAAAGTTTGGGTGACTCCTACTCCTCTTCCCACAAGGATCCCACAAAATGAGGATACAAAATATTTAAAATGTACTATATTTTTTTCCAAATCATCTTCCCCTCCTATCCTGATAAATAACTTAAAAGAAGGTAGACTTCTGTATGTGATTTTGCCATATACGATATTCAATTAAGCTGTAAGAGACCTCTAGAAAAGGTACATGATACATTGTCTTAATAGCCCCAGTGTCTAGAAGAGTGACTTACCCAGTAGGCATTTAATAAATGTTAGTTTGCTGGCAGACTCCTCTATTTTCTTCCTTTGGCAGTGAGTTCTGGACCATCTACCCATATAGTTCTCCAAGCTGGAAACTTTGCCATCATCCTAGGTAACTCCTGTACCCTTACCGCCTTCATTCAATCAGTCACTAAGTTCTCCTGATTTTACCAGCTTAAAATTACTTGCATTTCCCCTCCTCTTCACTACCAGTCTTACCCTTATATCATTTCCACTGGCAAATGGAATCCTTTTGCCTGGATGCTTGGCTTGCTATAGATAGCCTCCTTCCAGGTCTTTATACTCCCATCTGTCCTTGCCTCCACTGAAAGCGAAGTCCAATTAAAACTGAGACTCGATCTAGTTACTCACCTGTTTAAGAACTTTCAATGCCCCATCAACTAAAGAACAAATCCAAGTTTCTCACCACCACATGTAAAACTTTCCTTCATCTTGGTCTCTGCCAAACTCTCTAGGCTCATTTCCTTTTATACATTGGCACAACTTTCAGCTCAGAATCGCCAACACCCTACTTACTTTCTAAATGCAGAAGCTATATAGCTTGTGGTGATAGGGAAGTCAGGATCAGTGGGTGCTATGGTTTGAATGTTTGCATTTCCTCTAAAATTCATGTTGAAACTTAATCCCCAGTGAAACAATATTAAGAAGTGGGGACTTTAGGAGGTAATTAGGCCATTAGGACAGAACTCTCATGGATAAAATTAGCATCCTTATAAAAGTGCTTGAGGAAGTGAATTCAGCTTCTTTTTGTTCTCCCATCCCTTCCTCCATGTGAGGATGTAGCATTTGTACCCACCAGAGGAAGCAGAGTTCAAGGTGTCATCTTGGGAGCAGAGAGAGTAGTCCTCACCAGACACCAAATGCCAGTGCCTTTATCTTGGACTTCCCAGCCTCCAGAACTGTGACAAACAAATTTCTGCTCTTTGTAAATTACCCAGTCTGTGGTATTTTGCTATCGTAACACAAAAAGACTAAGAACAGAACCGTCTTCAGCAGTTTTTCAAAAGAGATAATATGGAAATATGACACTAGTTAAAACTGTGATAAAATGCATTTGAGAAGCAATGTAAAAAAAAGTTTTGGAGAAAATTATCAAAGGAGGGCTTTTATCTTTATATGGTAGTTCCCCCAGCAAATGGCAAAGTATCCATCTTCTCCAAGTTCTTCCTAATGTTAGAACCTCAAACTTCGTCTGCTGTTACATGTATCCCATCTCTGGGTCACACACATTTCTCCCAACAGTATCTTCCAACCTGTCCCTACCAACTACCCATCCCCTGTTTCCCTTTTTGACGCAACTAATGCCTATTTTTTAAAGCAAAACCCATGGATTTTCTTATCCTGTAATATTACCTGCCTGCATAGGTTGGGCTAAGGGCCCTTCCTCTGTTTCCATTGCACTAACTCATAATTTTATTACTTATTATACTGAGATTGTCTTTCATAAGTGTGTTCCCACAAACTATAGGGATGTGAGGACAAGGACTGTGCTTTCTTCATCTTACAGTCCCAGTACCTTGAAGATTGACTGGCATCAGTTAGACATTTAATAAAATGTTATTGGCTCAAAGAACAAGTTCCTTTTTTCTTTCTATTTTTGCTGTTTGGTTGTGAATCTGTACCAGAGACCAGTCTGGCTTCTAACTAGAATAACAGACAGGTGGTAAACCCCACTAAGGCATCTATTTATAAGAATAACAAATGGTAGGTGAAATAAGTACTTAATATTGAGCATTCTAGGCTGTTCCTCCAGCTCCACTAACACAATGACTGGACTAATCCTCCCTAAGCATATATTGTCTTGCAAATGTCTTTCCTATTTTTACATAGACTCAGGTGAAGCAATTGTTCTATGCATTCTTTCATGTAGGCAATCTTCCTGGTAAAACATACCACAGGCTTTAACAGTGAGTGCTGCAGAGCCTGGAGTGAAATGGTATTTTAGTTAGCAAATTAGTTAGCAAATTTTACTAGCATGAAAGTAGCCTTAGGCAAATTTTCTTTTACAGTGTTTGTATGAAATTTTTATTTGTCTCAAGACTATGTTTTATTGTCTCATTACTTAAAAATTTTGGTCAGTTAATCCCCAAGTTGAATGGACTAAAATGAGAAGGCACATGGATTCATTCATGCATCCAATTGATGATTCAGCAATTCTTTGATGAATTCTAATTCCTTTGTTAGGCACTTTGCTGAGTAATGGGTATATAGTGTGAACAAAGCAATTGTAATCTCTCTTCTCACTGTACTTCCAATATAGTGAGAGGCAGAAAATACACATACCAAAAAACACACACAGAAGATAACTAAAGATAATTTAACAAACACATTACGATTTTATTCCTATGTGTAGATCCTTTCTCACTTCCTATGGTGAAACCAAGAGGAAATTTAACCAACCAGAATATTCACATTCTGAACCTTCTTCTATTTACCACACTCTCAAATAATCATCTCATCTTTGAAAAAATATAGGTTATCAGGCATGAATACTCAAATTCCCTTCACTGATCTTCAGAATTTGTTTCTAATTTGCTCCTTATATTCTTATCCTATTGTTTCAAAAGGACAAAGTATCTTAGCTCCTCTCCAAGATCACCCTAACTATATCTTGAAGTCCAGCCTTTCATCATCTCACGGAGGCCTTTGGGTTCTATGTTTTGGCTTGGTCTATGTCACATGTTCAATATATCCCATGATAAAGAAGGTATTTTTTAGAGCTCTTACTCTCTCAAGTCACTGTTTTGCCGTGTCACTTTCATTCATAGATGTTATTCACAGAAAAAGAAGAGAAGGACAGAGAAGGGGAAAGATAGGAGGAAGGATGCCCCAAATTCACTTTCCTATCACTCACATCTTATTCTCTAACCTGGCTTCTACCCATACCATTTGATTGAAACTCTCATCACCTGAAGTGGACAGCCGTAGTTTGCACCCTGCAAAGGCTACTCCCGCTTCTGCTGGCATCACTGTCCTTTGGGACACACTTTTCCCCATTTTTATTTCAGGTGCTTTAGTTGGGTTCATCCTATCCCTAAAACCAGGTTGGGCATGTAACCTAAAGACAAACAACTCAACACAGGCTGTGATGATAGGGTCTATAATCATCAATCATCTTTGTTAGAGCCAATCAGAACGAATTCTGTGAGTGAGGTTGGAGTTACCTTCACAGAGAACATTCTTTCTTTTTCTATGGACTTGAACTCGAATTGATGTAGGTTGAGATTGCTGCTACCATCTTGTCAGGGAGAAAAGTTTTTAGAAACTAAAGCCAAAACAGAAATCACAGGCAAGAGATGATAAAAGGGAAATGATGTCTGACTTCATTAATGGAGCTCTTAAAACCAAGCATACCTAATAATAGGACTAACCTTGAACTTATAGTTAAGGGAGTAAATTATCTTTTGCTTCAACCAGTTAAAGTTCTGTGCTGTTTACATTTTCAACATAAAGGATGATAATTTATACATCATCAAAAAATTCAGTGGCTCCACATCAAAAAGTTAGAATGATCTCAATTTAACAACCTAACATTACAATAAAAGAACTAAAGAACCAAGAGAAAGTCAACCCCAAAACTAACAACAGACAAGAAAAAAACAAAAGTCAGAGCTGAACTGAAGGATTTGAGATACAAAAAACATTCAAAAGATCAATGACTCCAGGAGTTGGTTTTTTGAAAACTCAAACAACAACAACAACAACAAAAACAAGACAGCTAGCTAGACTAATAAAGGTGAAAAGAGAGAAGAGCCAAATAAATATAATTAGAAATGACAAAGGAAATATTACCACTGACCCCACAGAAATACAAATAACAATCAGAGAATATTATGAACACCTCTATACACATAAACTAAAAACTCTAGAAGAAATGGATAAGTTTCTGGACACATATACCCTCCCAAAACTGAACCAAGAAGAAGTTGATTCACTGAAGAGACCAATAATGAGCTCTGAAACTGAATCAATAATAAATAGCTTCCCAACCCAAAACACCCAGGACCAGAGAGATTCACAGCTGAAGTATACCAGCTGTACAAAGAAGAGCTGGTACCATTCCTGCTGAAACTGGTCCAAAAAATTGAGGAGGACGGACTCCTCCCTAACTCATTCTATGAGGCCAACATTATCTTTATACCAAAATCTGGTGGAGAAACAACATCAACAACAACAAAAAACAAACTTCAGGCCAGTATCTTTGGGGAACATCCATGCAAAAATCCTCAACAAAATATTGGCAAACCAAATGCAGTGGCACATCAAAATGTTTATCCACCACAATCAAGTAGGCTTTATCCCTGGGATGCAAGGTTGGTTCAATATATGCAAATCAGTCAATGTGATTCATCACATAAACAGAACTAAATTAAGAAAAAAAACATAGGATTACCTCAAGAAATGCCAAAAAGGCTTTTGATAGAATTCAACACCCCTTCATGTTAAAAACTCTAAGTAAACTAGGAATTGAAGAAACATACCTCAAAATAATAAGGACCATCTGTGACTAAAGCACAGCCAACATCACACTAAAGGAGCAAAAGCTGGAAGCATTCTGCTTGAAAACCAGCATAAGACAAAGGATGCCCTGACTCACCACTCCTATTCAACATAATACTGGAAGTCCTGGCCAGAACAACCAGACAAGAGAAAGAAATAAAGGGCATGCAAATAGGTAGAGGGGAAGTCAAACTATGCCTATTTGCAAACAACATGATCCTATATCTAGAAAACCCCATTGTCTCAGTCAAAAAGGATAAGCTGATAAAGAACTTCAGCAAAGTCTCAGAATAGAAAGTCAATGAAAATCACTAGCACTCCTATATACCAAGAGGACTCAAGGAGAGTGCCAAATCAGGAAGGCGATCCTATTCACAATTGCCACACACACAAAATGCCTAGGAATACAGCTAAGCAGGGAGGTGAAAGAGCTATACAAGGAGAACAATGAAATACTGATAAAAAAAAAAAATCAGAGCTGACACAAACAAATGGAAGAAAACTTCCATGCTCATGGATAGGAAGAA
Organism: Cheracebus regulus; assembly: GCA_963574635.1. Classification (NCBI taxonomy): domain Eukaryota; kingdom Metazoa; phylum Chordata; class Mammalia; order Primates; family Pitheciidae; genus Cheracebus; species Cheracebus regulus. The sequence goes on from CAUYQU010099203.1 coordinate 104,952, forward strand.
TCAATATCATTAAAATGACTATACTGCCCAAAGCAATTTACATATTCAATGTTATTCCTATTAAACTACCAATGGCATTATTCACAGAACTAGAAAAAAAAACTATTTTAAAATTCACATGGTGCCAAAAAAAAAAAAAAGGCTCAAATAACCAAGGTAATTCTAGGCAAAAAGACCAAAATTAAAGATACTACACTATCCAACTTCAAACTATCCTAAAGGGTTACAGTAACCAAAACAGCATAGTTCTGGTACAAAAACAAACACATAGACCAATGGAACAGAATAAAAAGCCCAGATATAAGGCTGCACAGCTACAGCTATCTGATCTTTGACAAATCTGACAAAAACAAGCAATAGTGAAAGGACTCCTTATTCAATAAATGATGCTGGCATAACTAGCCATATGCAGAAGACTGAAACTGGACCCCTTCCTCACACCATATACAAAAATTAACTCAGATGGATTAAAGACTTAAATGTAAAACTCAAAACTCTACAATCCCTGGAAGACAACCTAGGCAATATCATTCTAGACACAGGAATGGGCAAATATTTCATGATGAAGGTACCAAAAGCAATTGCAACAAAAGCAAAAATTGACAAATAGGATCTAATCAACCTAAAGAGCATCTGCACAGCAAAAGAAGCAGCAAAGTGAACAGACAACCTACAGAATAGGAGTAGATTTCTGCAAACTATGCATCTGACAAAAGTCTAATATATAGCATCTATAAGGGACTTAAACAAATTTACAAGAAAAAAAGAAACCATTAAAAAGTAGGCAAAGGACATGAACAGACACTCTTCAAAAGACATACATGTGGCCAACATTCATATGAAAAAAGCTCATCACTGATTGCTAGAGAAATGCAAATAAAAAGCACAATGAGATATCACCTCATACCAGTCAGAATGGATATTATTAAAAAATCAAAAAATGACAGCTGCTGGCAAGATTGCAGAGAAAAAAGAATACTTACACACCATTGGTGGGAGTGTAAATTAGTTCAACCATTGTGGAAGACAGCATAGTGATTCCTCAAAGATCTGAAAAACAGAACTAGCATTTGGCCCAGCAATCTCATTACTGAGTATATATCCAAAGGAATATAAATTGTTTTATCATAAAAACATGTACATACATATGCTCATTACAGCACTAGTCACAATAGCAAGACATGGAATCAACCTAAATGTCCATCAATGGCAGACTGACTAAAGAAAATGTGGTGCATGTACACCATGAAATACTATGCAGCCATACAAAAGAATGACATCATGTCCCCTGCAAGAGCATGGATTAAGCTGGGAGACATTATCCTTAGCAAACTAATGCAGAAACAGAGAAGTAAAGAACACATATTCTCACTTATAAGTGGGAGCTAAATGATCAGAACACGTGGACACAGAGAGAGGAACAACACACACTGGGACATATCAGAGGGTAGAAATTGGGAGGAAGGAGAAGATCAGGAAAGATAACTAATGGGTACTAGGATTAACACCTGAGTGATAAAATAATCTGTACAACAAAACCCCGTGATACAAGTTTACCTATATAACAAACCTGCACATGTATCCCTGAACTTAAACAAAAGTTCAATGGCTAATATTTGTCAGAATGAATCATTTCTTTCCTTAAACATGTAGCCTTTCTCTGTCTTTACCCACTTTTAAAAATCCTTTTCTTAACCCCATCTCTAGTTCTTTATGTGTAGCATTAAACTGCAGAATTTCAGGGTTAGAATGGATAAGGTGTAAGGAAACTAATGTGCATTGAGATCCTTGGGGAAGACAAATTTTATATGCTTAAACGCCTATTGAAAGTATAGACTCACTTTTTGGAATTTTGTTTAGAATACCACATGATTAAAATGCTGTAAGAAAGATGTCATATAAGGGGAAAATAGTTGTAAATTTGGACTGCATGTTATAATTTCCATTCTGAAAGTAAATAATTAATTATTAGTAAGACATTGAATGAAGGTCTTTCACAGTGATAATGCCTCTGATTCTAGTTAGAAAAAAAAAGAGAGAACTGTTACTGCATTGTTATACCAGCACACTTTCTGAAAAGCAATTTAATTTCCTTGCCACCTCAGTTTTTAGAAAGCAAAAGGTTAGAAAATACAATAAAACTGAACATAATTTCCAAAAAAACCTGAAAGTCATTGGATTGTGAGATATTTGAAATCATATCAAAAAGCAGAATTTATAGCCCTATAAGTTATGGAAAAGGAAATTGAATTGTGTTTTATTTCTAAAGCATAACCACTAAAATGGTGTTTCCATAGTAACAAGGTCAACACCAGCAGCCATTACAGATCTTCCCCTTTTCTGATAGTGGGTTTAAAGATCTTTCTCAAACATCACTTTAAAAGACCTATGGAAAAAACAGCAGGTTTTCTGATCATTCATCTGAAATGAAAATGAAGAAAACCACACACGGAGTATTGAATTTCTCATGTTTTATGGATTACAAGCATTCATTGCTGTCATATTTTCAGGAAGAAGCCTGCCTGACTAGCTACCATGCCAACTCCTGAACTTGCGATTTGATTAGCCTCATTGTAAATCAGGATGAACAGAAGTTGTTTGCAGTAGTATTCAAACACATAAAAGGTGGCACAGTATTAAAAAACATACTTCTTTAACATCTAAATATTGAAAGAGTTAAGTAAATAATCCTTGTTATTAAATTTCAAAGACTCAGATAAAAAATATGGTATCACTACTAAAGGAAGGTCAGACAGATACAGGCCACGTTTTGTTGACAAGAGACCTAAATAGCTCTTTGGTCATAAAATCAGTTCATTGAGCCCTACCAGGAAGTGGACTGCCCTTCCTTTCTTCTCTGTATCAAGGTACACTGCCTATACGATAGTCATTTGTCTAGCTTTGTCTTCTTCACTAAACTGTGAGCCCTTGAAAGCAGAGATATTTTATTTCTATATGTATTCATGGTAGTATTTCACATGACATTTTGCACATAAAAAATACTGAAAAAAATAGTGGAGAATGAATCATGAAAAATGATCACACAACAGTAACTAAAATAACACAAAATCTCTGGTTTAATTTTAGAAACAATGTGTTAAAAAAATATGTACTCATGATTTTAATCTCTTTAAACTAAGAGGCTCTAGAATCTTTGTTCATAGAATCCCCAACAGGAAAATTATGAATCCAGTTGCCTGGCCCCTAGATCAATTCCTTCATAATCTCTACAGGTGGGGCCCTGGCAACAGTATTTTCTAATGCTACTCAGGTAATTCTTATGTGAAACAAGTGTTGAGAATCATTGCTTTACACTGTTCTCCCATGGTGCAACTGAGGATTAATTTACTTTCTACTTTAGCTATATTTTCCCTTCATTATTGTCTCTTAATTCTATATCTACCAAACCTATAAGCCATTTTATTATAACCTAATTATTTTTCCCTGTAAACACTTTTTATAATAAAACATATCAATTAAAACAGTTTGGACTTACACAAATAAAACTTTTAGCCCAAATTATACTTTACTGTATTCTGTTTAATATACTTAATAGCTTTCTGTTACTGTGAATTCAGCTTTGAAAACCAGAGCTGAATATGGTACCATCATAATAGGCACTAAATTAGTAGCAGTGTAATTAAGTATATGTTTTTGTGCATACACGTACAAAATGATATTAATCAGTAGAATTAAGTATATGTTTTATATGTACCTTTCCCTGAGTCTGTAATACCTTTGCCCTCCATGTATCTGGAAAAATTGCAATTCATCTTTTAAAACACACAGATCATATTTTTCTTTCTCCAGGAAGCCCTCCCTGATCAGGATAGATCATTAAGCACCCTCTGCTTTGGCAGTGTCTCTGCCTCTTTCATGTTTCTGCTTTGCACTTACTACCTGGTACTGCCATTTATTTTTCTTCCTCTTTTATTTTGGTGGCGGGGGGGGCAGGTGTTTCAAATAAGCCCTCTCTGCATTGTTGATTGTGAACAATTTGCTAATTCCGGCCTCTCTCTACTCTTTTTCTCTCAGGGCACAACATAATCAGTGGAAATAATAGAAACTCAGTAAGTTTTTACTAAAGTGGAAGAATAAATGGCCATATTGAAGTGAAACAGGGGCATCTCAAAACCACTAGTGTAGGTCAGGCGTGGTGGCTCACACCTGTTAATCCTGGCACTTTGGGAAGCTGAGACAGGAGGGTTGTTTGAGGCCAGGTGTTTGAGGCCAGCCTGGGCAAATTAGTGAGACTCCATCTCCACGAAAAATAAAATAAAAAATTAGCCGGCTGTGGTGGCATACGCCTGTCGTCCCAGCTACATGGGAGGCTGAGCAGGAGGACTGCTTGAGCCCAGGAGTTCAAGGCTGCATTGAGCTATGATTTCACCATTGCACTCCAGCCTGGGTGACGGAATGAGACCCTGTCTCTCAAAAGAAGGAAAACAAAAACAAAAAACCCACGAATGCTGTGAATTGAATTGTGTCCCTCCAAATTTATATGCTGAAGCCCTAACTCTCAATGTGCTGGCATTTGGAGTTGAGGTCTTTGGGAGACCTTGAGAGATAATTAGGGTTAGATAAATGCATGAAGGGAGAATGGGACCCTCACTATGGGACTGGTGCCCTTATAAAAAGAGACATCTGAGATCTTGCTGTGTCTCTCTTCCATGTGAGGACACGGCAGGAAGACTGCCTTCAATAAGGCAGGAAGATGGCCCTCACCAGAATTCTGCCATGCTGGCACCCAGATCTCTAACTTCCAGCCTCCAGAGCTATGAGAAAATACATTACTGTCATTTAATGTTACTCAGTTTATGTTTTTTTTGTTATGACATTCTGAGCTGACCAATATAAATATGAATCAGGATTAAGTTATTTGAAGAAAAAGATTAATATAAACATTACAGATATTTATGCTTTCTTTTTTTCAATCCTTTAAAAATGGGCATTTGCTTTTTGAAAGAAAAGGCTATATCAAATGTACTTAGACTGGATATTTCATAGATGTTTCATGCTTTTTCCACAATAAACTTGAGGCCTTACTTTATTTATTTATTTATTTAGGTATTTTCCTAGTAAACCAAGAAGACTATCAGTGGAAAATGAATTAATTTTGCAGAGCAACAATTAATCAATGAGAAAACATAAATTAACTTGGCCACTGCATTAACAATTAGGACTCTTCATTAGGTTTCCTTTTATGTTTTTACTTACAGATGCCATTCATTAAAAATCTAGTATTCCTTGCATTGTGCTAGATATTACATCTTAAATCATTTTTTCTTTGTTTTGTTTGGAGAAAACATTTAAGGTACCCTGGACACTCCTTAATGTATTATTTATTTATTCAGTTAATATTTATTGTGAATTGTGGAAACCCAATTCAGCATGTAAAGCCAATCTAAGCTGATTTCCTTCTAGCATTTTCTTGAGACTGTGACTATAAACTGCCCAGTCTGTATCTGGGGAATCTACTGTATAAGCAAAGCATATAAACAGTGTAGTTAAGATTGACAGTACATACACTATAAAATTTAATGAATAACATTTTAAAAATTGGGGGAACCAATACCAATTTGTCAACATTTTATCTGACCAAATAATAACATTAAAAAGAAACAAACATCACTATCAGTTGTTATCAGTAGTTCACAAATGATGGAGTATTTTAACACAAAATAATTGATGAAAAGAATCAGAAGAGAATAAAGGGTGGTTTTCAGTGTTCACATTTCAATTGATGGATAAAAACATCCACTATGTCCCTTATTCTTGTTTCACTCTAAACTAGTGAAACTTTGTTCCTCTTTTCAACTATTCAAAATTCTTTTCTTTTTCTAATTCTTTGGGCTGGCCATTAAAATAATGGATAAATCTGGTTTAATTCTATCAGCCTTGTAGGGTCCAAATGAAAAATGCATGTTTATTTACCTGTAATTATTTTATCTCATTTTGTAACCATAAATGATGTTTCTGATACCATGGTTACTTTATATTTCTGCATTTATGCCATATAAATATCTATGTGAAGGCCATAAACCAAAGACTAACAAATGTAACCACAAAACTTACATGTGTGGACCCAATGAAACTGCCCTCGCCATTACAATTCCAAGAATCAGAGTGGTTAAACCTGTAGAGATGAGGGAGATCTGTAAAAGAAAATACAAGGGTATTGCCAGTTTAGGACAGAGATTATTTTATTTAGAATGTTAAGTCTTTCTCATTTTTAATTGGGTAAATTTACACATAGATTTTTCTGCCTAATTTTTAAGTAGGTTATTCTTGCATCTTGGTGTTGACAATGTGAAGCAGGTAACTTCTTAACAGATCATAGTCTTGGTTCCCTGCACCCACCCCAAGTAGGTGAGCAAGTATATATCACTGTCATCACCATGCAGTATGGCTTTAAACATTTATGGTGGCTCCTGCATAGAATACAAAACTGGTGATTTTCGCTTATGAAAGTAAAAGTGAAATTATGTTTTCTTTTTTCTTCAAGTCCTACTTTAGTGACGACATGTGCTTTTTTTTCTATCTATAGTTGCTGCTTCTACTTGTTTTACTTTACTCTCTCCCTTCCAACAGCACACACACACATTCCTCCTCCTCTTTTTTTTTTAAAGGAGCGGGTACCTCAGCTTTTTCCTCTCTGCTCTCCAGCTCTACTTTTCCTACATGGTTTTGCCCTTTGGTCTGTGTTTCCAGGTCTGTTTTGCTTCTTCCTCTCTGTTATGTCATTATGTCAACTGGTTAAAATATAAACTGATCTGTGTGTGTCTGTTTCCTGTGAACTCATTATGCTAGTTTTGTGTTTTCAGTCCTAATTTTTTAAAATGAATAAGCACATTATGGATCCTTTCTCTGATAAGGAAAAACAAATATAAAACTGCTTGTAATTTATGTGAATCTCATTAACCTTGTTTTCTAAGTTGTTAATTTTTAACTAGAAAGAAGTTTCTATTATGAATTAGCTTATCTTCTGAGGAGCATAGAGATTAAACAACATCCCTAAGGATACACAGCTGGAAAGTGGCAGAGAGGGAACTCAGATACAAGCAGCCTTACTCCAGTTTAGGGCTCCTAACCACTCTGCTTTATTCACTGAGAGATTTATTTAGATATCTCAATATGATACTTTTAAGGGATATTTAGGGAAAACATGCTCAGATATTAATAATATGATATAATGTTAATAGCTTTCCTTTTATGAATGCCTCACTGTCTGCTCAGAAGATAACATTTGTGTCTACATTGAACATGTGAAATGGAAAATAGTTCAATTATTTTATATAGTTCACACACAAAAAAATGTTTTGATACCGTCTTGTTTGTTTCCAGATGACTATTAGATATGGTCAGAATACTTTACAATATTACGTCTACCCTCAGCTCTACCTGGAAGGATGGACTTCATAACTGGATACACAATGTCAAACATAATAGTGAAAAGTAAAATTCAGTCAAATGTTGGATTTTTCAAAATAGAATATAAAAATATTATATAAATAACTCTTTTCAAAAATATCTTGTCAGAATATTTGGCATTGGCATTATGTAGACATAGTACCAATAATATTTTGGGTAAAGTACAAATATTTCTTGAGAGTAAGTGCAAATGAACATCTGCAGTGAACTGAGTAATTATTTAATTGTTTTCATTAGAAGAGTTCAGTATTTCTCTTCAATAATGCAAGTTATAAATACTGACTAAATTCTCAAAAATTGACCAATCAACACATTGAAAACTAAATTCACTGGATGAAAAATAAGCACAATAGACATTGTAACTTTACAATAAATAAAAATAAAATTATTTTTAAATAATTTTAAATAAAAATATTTTAAGCCATTGAAGTGACTCATTGTTACTTCTTAGTTTAATTCTAAATTTAAACTACCTACAAAAAAGATGGAAACACTTTTCCAATAAATTAGAATTGCTTTAGATATAGTTATTTATATTTTCTAAATTTAAAATGTGCTGTCTGACATCAGTTAGGGTATCTACCTTAAAAAAGAAAAAGGAAGAATATATTAGTGCATATTCATCAACTGTTTATCAGTTCTCATAAACTCATGTTTCAAACACAGTTTACTCTAGCACAACTATAAGTAAACTAGAAGAAACTAAAGATGAATACTGTAATTAAGAACTTTGCCAAGAAGACAATAGATTAATGCAGGCAACAAGGCACATTTCTGTGCCCATTTAACATGTAAAAATTACCTTTCCAAGCTTTGCTATGTCTCGGTACAAGGATAAAGGCAGAGTAAAGGTAACTGTGGAAAGCCCAATAATGAAGTGGCGACCAATAAACAAATTTTCAGGATCAACTAAAACATAATAAATATTATTAAATATTACAGGTATAAGTAACACATTGGTGACACACTAAATAGCCCAGCATTTATTTATAAAAATTACTTAAACATAAATACTACCTCAATGACAATGATATTGAGTTAATATGCTCCATAAAAACATGTGAAAATAAAAATAAATCACAAAAATACAAATACCAAAAAAACTTCAGGATGACTTATACTTCAAATGATGTTGTAATATTTCACACTGAAATTATTTTAATAGCCTCCTAACCAGTTTTCATGCTTCTGCCTACAATTGTCTTCTTAGAGTATACTCTTAACCCGAAACTACAGAATTCCTTTTCAAAGATAAAAAACATTATGTCATTCCCTGCCCAAAACCCTTTAATGACAAAACACTTCAGGTAGAAAGTAAGCTATAGGAGGATGATACATTTTCTAAGGGTTTTTTTTTCTGTACCCAAGAGTCTTGGACAGTAATACTTTAACAAAATTTTAAAAATCAAGATTTAGATAAAAAATATTTGATATACTTCTATACTTTTGTCAAGAAAAAAGTGGTTTCCCTGAGTGGCAGAAGCAACATATTGGATAGAGTGGAAGTCACAGGGAAGCTGCAGCAACTGTTAGACCCTGCAGATTCTTGGCTATGGTCATGTGTAAATACAAATAGAAAATTATATATATATATATAACCTTATATATATATATACACACACAAATACATATATAGAAATATACACATATAGAAAATTACATATACATATATATTCCATATACATATATAGAAATTTTCATATATATATAGAAAATTACACATAATTATATGTGTTGGGTGTATCATCAAATAGAAATGGAAGTTTTAAACATAAAACATACAAGGATTTACATATTTTAAAAGCTGTGCCAATTAAAACAGTCACTTAAGGAGCTATATATCTATTTCAATGAAGACACTATTGTTTACATTTTTAGCTTATATTAAATTTCACTCAGAGATTATGTCATTATATTTTAACAATGTCTTCAGTAGTACCAAGTCACTGTGTCTCAGTTTTGGCAAACTCTAAAGTCTATAGATATCCAGTCTTAAATGAGTGAATGATTGTGGTAAGAAAAGAAAAGCTATTATCCTCAACAATGACACTAATTTTCTTAGACGGCTAATAAAGTTAGAAGAAAATTTCAAGAAATAAATTTCTAAATGACATAAATGTTTACCACATATGTGTACTTTATATATGGTTATTATATTATTAGCATTTTCTATATATATAGTCTATATATATGTATATGGTGTGTATATATGTGTATGTATATATATACATATATATGGAATGAAATATTTAATCATGAATAGTTGAACTCAGCCATAACTAGTCTTTATAAAATTGTAAATTAAAACAATAAAACAGGAAAATCAGTTCCAAAATCTCTGAACTCACTATTTACATATTTGTGGTGAACATAATTCGAACCAAATTATTTGTGTATCTGATTCTATTTACCCTTCAAATCTTTTGCTTCATTGAGAAGTTGCTAAGGGCTAGATAAACGCTGGCACAGAGTGCTGTAGGATCAACAGGTAGGAGACTAATAACTGAGGTTAAAGGGCATTGCATACAGGACTTTTTCCACTAATGATGAGATATATTACCTATACTGATCTATCAAAAATGCACGCAAGCATGCATTTTAAATGTTTAAACAACAGTAAAGAAAGGTGAACACTGAAATTTTTGAAAATAAAAATTTTGAAAAAATTTAAAAGCATGTAAACATACTATTTTTTTATATCAACATTTCTTGTTACTTTGATTTATATCAAGAACCAAGGCTTTGGCTACCAGAGAAAAGTATAAGTAATTTCCTACTTGTCAATTTAAGACATTAGTGATGTATTTCAGAAAAAAAATAAAGCTTTGCTAAGAATTTTATAATACCTACATCTAAATATACTCTGGGATAATATTATGCCTCATAAGATATACAAAATGAACATTATAAATTGTCACACCTCTAAATGGTGAAAATGCTGAAAGAATAAAGTTGTGTTCTTTGCCATGTGACCTACATTTTTAAAAGTCATTGTTGATTATTACAAAATTGAAAACCAGGAAGGGGGTTTCAAGGGACCATTAGTTTTTTCTATAATGTTTTATTTTTACGAAGAGTGTTATTTATACATTGTTTTTGTAATTGTAAATAACATTTACCGATCAAAATGTTTCTATCATAGAAAGGTAAATTAATTATGGTCACTCCAACTGTACAATAGATACTGTACAGAATACTGAACTTTCATTAATGCATATATATATTTATGTTTTGATATGAGAATATATTCTTAAAATATTACTAAGAGAAAGAAGCGTGTTATAAAGCAAGATGTATAATGTCATATTATTCATATGAATATCTGAAATTACATGTATTCTTAAAACTCTGAAAGTATACATTAAAAAGGAAAAAGGAAGGAAGGAAGAGGAAAAACAGGGAGGGGGTTGAAAAGATGGTTTCCATCTGATTGTCCCAAGAGGAAGAGATTGTTAGTATTTTCTATATTCTCCATTTTGCTTGTCTGTGTTTTCTAATACTTTTCGAATAAATAGATGCTACTTTTTGAATAGGAAAATATACAGTAATAAAATATATTTTTTCGGCTGGGCATGGTGGCTCATGCCTGTAATCCCAGCACGTTGGGAGGCCAAGGCAGGCAGATCACCTGAGGTCGGGAGTTCGAGACCAGCCTGAACAACATGGAGAAACCCCGTTTCTACTAAAAATACAAAATTAGCCAGGCATGGTGGCGCATGCCTGTAGTCCCAGCTACTCGGGAGGCTGTGACAGAAGAATCGTTTGAATCTGGAGGCGGAGTTTGTGGTGAGCTAAGATCTTGCCATTGCATTCCAGCCTGGGCAACAAGAGCAAATTTCCATGTAAAAAAATATACATATATGGAATTAGTAATTCTCTTTTGAAAAACCTTAGAGGCCAGGTGAGATGGCTCATGCCTATAATCCTGACAATTTGGGAGATTGAGGTGGACAGATCCTTTGTGCTCATGAATTTGAGACAAGCCTGAGCAAAAAAGCAAAACCCCATCTCTACAAAACTGGGTGTGGTGGTGTGCACCTGTAGTCCTAGTTACTTGGGAGTATGAGGTGGGAGGATCACCTGAGCCTGGGAGGTCGAGACTGTAATCAGCTGATTATACCACTGCACTCTAGCCTGGGCAACAGAGTGAGACCGCATCTCAAAAAGGAAAAAAAAAGGAGAAAGAAAAACCTTGAAAAAATAACAAAAACAAACCCCACAAAAATCTCATGGATCTTATGATTAAAAGATAACCACAGTTTATATGTAAATATATTTCTTTCTTATTTTTTCTTACTTGTATATGCAAATAGAAAATTTACATGATTTTCTATTTGCATATACAAGTAAGAAAAAATAAGACATACATTATATTGTATGTCTTGTATTATATTCTGCCCATTTTCTCTTAGCATTCTACCCACTCATGTGGTCTCAGCTTATGCATTCATGCTCTGGAATTTGGGGGCTGGCACAGAAGTTACAGACAGTCCAGGGTAACATTAATAATAGCTAACAGTACTGGATAAGCCTACTGTGTGGTAGGCACTACCTGTATCACCTCTTTCGGTTCACACAACTATTCTATGAAGCAGATAATATTATGATTCATAATTTAGAGATGAGGAAACTGGAACTCAAAGAGGATGACTAACTTTCTCAGTGTCATACAGCAGGTCATTAGTGTGTCTGTGATTTGATAGCTATGTCTCTATGATCTCAGGTTCCACTAACCCCTGTGTGAGGAATAGCTGTACTTTCTAGCTCTAGGTTTTGTTTCATTTTGTTTTGTATGTCTCTAGAATGAGTGATTCAAGCACTAAGAGGAAAGGTGTTTTTGCATCAATCTCCTCAACTGTAATAGTAACTGTAGAGAGTGTCACAATGAAATGGTGATTATGTAGCTTGAATGAGAAGCTCTTCAAAGCAAAAGGACACATGATCTCTGAATTATTCTAAAAACCATGACATAGTGAAAAGTTGAACAGGGAGTGAAATTGTAGCCATATGTTGAAAAGGTCTGCTTCAGAATGTTCACACTGACATTTTTTTAATTATCTTAAACTGGAAATGACAAAAATGTCCCTCAACTGGGTGATAGATACACTATTGTACATCCATAAAATGGGATGCTTCTCAGCAATTTGTTAAAAAGAGTAAACTACTGATGTATCTAAAGACACAGCTGAATCTCAAATGCACCTTTCTAAATAAAATAACCCAGATTCAAAAAAGCAACATATGATATGATGTCATTTACCTGGCATTCCGAAAAAAAACAAAATTACAGGGAGAGAAATCTCATCAGGAGGTTGAAAGGGGGAGCTGGAGATTATGGTTTGACTACAAAGGGAAATGGGGAAACTGGAGGGAGTGATGGAATTGTTCTGCATTATTTTTATTATTTTTAGAGACAGAATCTCACACTTCTGGGCTCAAGCAATCCTTCTGCTTTAGTCTCCGGAGTAGCTGGGACTACAGGAACATGCTACTGTGCCTGGCTTGTCATTCTTTATTTTGATTGCAGCTGTAGTTATTTATTTGACTATATTCCTCTGTCAAAACTCACAGAATATAGGTTTTTTAAATATATTTTTTGAGACAAGGTCTCAGTCTGTTGTCCAACCTGGAGGGCAGTGGCATGATCACAGCTCACTATAGCCTCCACCTCCTGGCTCAAGTGATCCTCCCACCTCAGTCTCTCAAGTAGCTGGGACTGCAGGTGCATGCACCATGTCCTGCTAATTTTTGTACTTTTTGTAAAGACAAGGTTTCACTATGTTGCCCAGGCTGGTCTTGAACCCCTGAGCTCAAGCGATCCACCCTCCTCTGCCTCCCAAAGTGCTGGGATTATAGGTGTGAGCCACCACCCGACCACAGAATACAGATTTTAAAGGGCTAATTTTACTGTATTAAATTATACCTTAATACAAATAATGGGGAAAATAGTCTTCTTGCTTATTTAAGAAATCATGTAGTTTAAATAGCACAGAGAACTGGTGATATGAAGCATAAAGAATTTAAAATATAAAGTACTCTAAGTATATAAATAGTAACAATATTTTTTCAAACAGCTAAATAAGAACCAAATTATGTATAAAAGTAGATCAAAACTTTAAGATCAGAATGGATCATGGAAATTGTGAGATACTTAAAATCCAATGATTTCACTTTCAAATTTTTTATTTAGAAATTATTATGAATCATGTTAACTATAAATAACTATATAAAATAAATATATTTAAATCCTCAGAATTTTTATTTTGACTTACCTCCTGGGATTCTTTGAAAAACTTTGCTCAAAGTATCTCCAGCTATTATGTTGTAACTTATCATTGCTAAAAACATAATTAAAATGAGTCATCAATAAGCCATCACAATATTTTATCCTAAATATTTTGAAAGTGATCAATTATTACTTCCCAAATATTGACATAATCCTACTACTTTCAAATGTATATTGTGATTACCAATTTGGACAACTTTAAAGATAATTGGACAACAGATCTATGCTAGAGTATCAATTTGTATTAAAAAAAGAATTTTCTCTTTACAAATTGATTCATCACAGAACACCTTTAAGTAGCAAGTTTTGGTAGTTACTTAAAATGCAATTTATTTTGTTGTTAAAGTTCAGTTTCCAATACCCCCTTTTCAGGAACAACTGTACTGCATAAAGTGAGTAATAATCATAGAAACTTCTGAAGGCACTAAAATATCCCCTTCATTGAAAAAGTAAGACTTTTTTGGGAAATATATCATTAGCCTTCTGTGAAGACATATGGACCTACTGGTTTGAACAATACCTTCTGTAGTACAGATTTTGAAAATAAAGTCCATTTGGCCATTGGTGAACATTAACATTTCATTTTTTAACAAGTGCTAGGTGACATTCTCACCTTTATGGTATAAACTTAAAATAGCACATTGGTCTAGCACATGGCTTCCACAAATCCTTAGTTTAAAAAAAAAAAAAGTATTAAGCCTTATAAGAAATGTGTTCTCTTATTCACATTTTATGCTAGATCATTCCACTTTTTTTTTCTTTACCAAATACGGAAAGCACAAAACATTAATCCTGTGAAAATAACCCTCATTTTACTTAAAAGAAATAGAAAATAAACCAAAAGGACCAGAAAATAAGGAAGAAAACAAAGAAGTAAACATTTAACTCAGAAAAGATTTCAACAGCTATAATAATACCTTTAATGACTATTATCACTAATTTATTCAGAAATGACTATACGCTTATGCACATAATTGCAATATTGATCTTCACAGTCAACTTACCTATAAAAGGATACAAAAATTGAAGAACAGAGAGGAGGAGATACCCTGGAAACCCAAAGGTTTTATTGACCAAAGACTGGTAGGTGTCTGTTCCAGAGAGGGCCCCTCCTTTTATCAATAAAACAAGGGAAAAGTCTGTGGCAAGAATATCAAGTAAATAAATGTCATATTACATGAAATACAAATATTTTTCATGTTTTAACTTAATTACCATGGAGAAAAAGGGAAATTCTAAAGAAGCATTTAATTTAATGCTACAGTACTAGCAGAGGAAAGCTAACATTATTTTCATAAAACATAACCTTTTATGAAACTGTAATGTTTCCAGTTACATATTTTTCAATCAAGATGCAAATATATACTTAACATACCCATGCAAAGAACAGGACAGAGGAGAAAATGGACTAGAGTCAAAGTGCCAGCATTTCATTTTACTTTCCTGATGAAACCAACACAGCAACTGTTATCAGGTGAGTCTCAAATGTCAAGAAATAGGGTAATCAAATATTTCATAGGTATTCAATGTGTGAAGACGGAGAATGAAAAGTGTGGTAGCATTTAGAAAATAATAGATTTAGGAGCATTTGTTTTATAATAAAATAAAATTAGTAACTTTATTTTATAGTTATCATGGTTAAGAAAGAGACATTCTATGAAATTTTGCTGTTGAAATTTACATTTTTGGATAGGCATGGTGGCTCACATCTGTAATCCCAGCACTTTGGGAGGCTGAGGAGGGCGGATCACAAAGTCAGGAGATCAATACCATCCGGGCCAACATGGTGAAATCCCATCGCCACAAAAAATACAAAAATTAGCCAGGTGTGGTGGTGCGTGTCTGTAGTCCCAGCTACCTGGGAGGCTGAGGTAGGAGAATCGCTTGAACCCGGGAGGCGGAGGCTGCAGTGAGCCAAGCTCGCACCACTGCACTCCAGCCTGGGTAACACAGCGAGACTCTGTTTCAAAAAAAAAAGAAAGAAAGAAAAAAAAGAAATTTACATTTTTAGAAACTTCCATTCCAATTTTAGAATTGAAGTTAAAGATAGACATATATAGAAATTATGTAACAAAAAGTCAGTCTTCCTCTTATTGTTTCCATTTAACTAAATGTTTTTTACAGAAAGACATTGCAGTTGTATTCGGTACACAGCGATGCACAAGGTGAGATACTTGTTCTCTTTTCCCTTTTTCTCATTTTTATCTACTGAGTAATAAGCAAATGCATTAAAATGTAAGCTTTTGCAATATGGTTTCCCCAAGATTTCCTCCCATGTCTGTGAAACAAGATCATCAATAATCTTCAAGTGAATAAATCCAATTGTTATCTCCTAAACTTTACCTGTACTTGCTCTTTCAGAGAACTGTTTTTCGTTGTTGTTATTTATCATTCCTTTTTTTCTCAACCCTTCTCCTTTGGTGTTTGTGACATCTCTTTCTTGTGGTTTTCTTCCTACTTTTTTGGCCATTTATACTCAATTTTGCACAAGTTTTTATTTATTTATTTATTTATTTTATTTTTAAATTTTTTTTACTCTGTGCAACCCCGGGTTTCTGGGACTTTTTTTTCCCACTTTTTTTTTTTTTTTTTTTTTTTTTTTTTGAGATGGAGTCTTGCTCTGTCACCCAAACTGTAGTGCAGTGGCATGATCCCAGCTCACTGCAACCTCTGCCTCTCAGGTTCGAGCAATTCTGCCTCAGCCTCCTGAGTAGCTGGGATTACAGGCGTGTGCCACCACGCCCAGGTAATTTTTGTATTTTTAGCAGAGATGCAGTTTTGCCATGTTGACCAGGCTGATTGTAAACTCCTGATCTCAAGTGATCTTCCTACCTAGGTCTCCCAAAATGCTGGGATTACAGGCGTGAGCCACTGCGCCCAGTCTCTTTTCTCACCCTTCAAGATGTACTAGTGATCTCACTTATGCTGTGGTTGCAATTTTCATTTAGATGTTAGTAACCTCTAAATTTATGTTTCCAGCTCAGATCACTTTCAAAACTTCAGACTTCTACAACCAGCTGCCTAATAAATATTTTGCCTTGAAAATCTCATAGGCAGCTTAATTTTAAAATATATACATTCGAATTTGGTTATTGGTTCTGATACTTGATTCTTCATCCATATTTCTCCAATCTGTGATTAGTTTCCACAGAAACTTGAGAATTTCCCCAGACTTACATTATTGCTCATTAAATTATTTCATTACTTTCTATATTCCTGTGGTTACCAAGTCTATTAACTATTGCATCAGAAATCTTAACATGTAGCCCATAATTTGTAATCTCTACTTGCCTTATGGTAGAGCTTGGGCCTTTATAATTTCTTCTCTGGAGTACTGCAATAACGCCCTACTAGTTCTTTTATCCACCAACCTTGCCCCTCACCAAGACATCTTTGCTTTCCCTTCCCTACCAAGACATTCTGAACATTCTCCCTCCACCAAGTGGATCTGACCATAGATGACCATAAGTCGAATTGTGTCTTCTGCTTAAAGTATTTCAGGGAGACCCATTAATGCCTTTGAATAAAAATTATTCATTAGCTGTGTGACCTTGGATGAAAGATTTGACTTTCCTGAGCTCATTTGTAAAGTAAGGCAATACGGCACCCTTGAAGAGCAGTGTGAGGATTACGGTGTTTAAATGTCCACCACAATGACTAATGTATTATAGAGGCTGAGTGAAAACTTCAGCTATTTCTACTTATTTTTGAAAACCTGCATGTGATGGTGGGAAATGTATTGTATTTGGAGTCAGATAATAGTGATAACAACCACAAACTATTAGCAAATGCTTAACACAAAGCTCTTCTGTGTGGTAGGTCTTTTTCCAAATATTATTCTTTTAAAATCTTCACAACAACCAGAGGTAGGCACTATTATCATGCTCATTTAACAGATGAGAAAAGTGAAGGGCATAAGGTTAAGTAAATTGATCTCTGCAGAGGTAATAAAAGAAGAATCAGGACTTAGGCCTTAGTAGTCTGGCCTCAGACTCCATGCGCTTAATTAAAATCTCAGCTCTGTTGCCAGTAACTTCAGACCTTGGCTAAGTCATTTCAATCTACTGAAGTCTCAATTTTCTCCTCCAAAAAAGTAAAACATGAACACCTACCTCAGAAAGATTTCACAGCATGCTCAGCATCTAGCTCAGGGAATGTAATGATTATCATTACATGAGAGCCTTCCTATCTGCCTTTGCAAACCTCTCCATTTGCAAACACCAACCCTACACTTTAGCCAGACTGAATCACTTGTTCATTTCCATCTGCTTCCATTTTCTCTGCTAACTCACTTTTTTTTTTTTGGATAAATACTCAGAGGAAATATCTCCTCCTAGAACATTCCTGCTCTTTTGAGGCTAGGTTAAATGCCAGTCTCTGTCATCATGTACATATTTTTATTATGGAATTTTTTTATAAAGTAGTATAATTATGTGTTTTTTTCTGCTTGACACACTATATTGGGAGCTTTAAAAAGGCAGGGATAATGTTTCTCATTGCTATATCTGGCACACTGATGATCAGTATATATTTGTTGAATGAATCAATGATCAATATAGCAGGGTTGCTATATGTCTACCCATCTGTCTAATTTAATGTGATAAATGACCTAATAAATAGATTCTTATTTTAATTAATTAATTAATTGTTGAGACTGAGTCTCAATCTGTTGCCCAGGCTGGAGTGTAGTGGCATGACCTCAGCTCACTGCAACCTCTGCCTCCTGGGTTCAAATGATTCTTCTGCCTCAGCTGCCATAGCCTCCTGAGTAGCTGAGACTACAGAAGTGAGCCACCACAACCAGATAATTTTTTTTTTTTTTTTGGTAGAGACAGGGTTTCACCACCTTGGTGAGGCTGGTCTCAAATTCTTAACCTCAAGTGATCCATGTGCCTCAGCCTCTCAAAGTGCTGAGATTACAGGCCTGAGCCAGCCCTAATAAGTATTAATTGACTTTAAAATATTCTGCAAACACAAAGGACATAGCAATAAATTCTACTTCCTTTGCTTTAAATTAGAAACTGCTTCACAAAAGAGTTGAAAAATGCCTTGAAGGAAGAACAAGGTTTCACCAGGTAGAGAAGAAAAGGAATGTCAGACAAGAGGACTATGAATGGGAAGATGATGTGAAAGCTTATTCTATCTGTGGGTAACATAATTCTCCATAATGGCTGAGAACGTCCGCATGTGACTGTTGGTGACAGAGTGAGAGAAAAGTTAGAATAATTGGAATGAGACTAAAAATGCAGACTATGGCCAAACTATGAAGGAATTTAAATGTAATATTTTGTTGTTGCTGTTGTCCTTACAGAGTCTTGGAATGTTTTGATTGGGGGAGCTTACGGAGTTCAGGCTGAGATTTCATAAAAATAACTTGTAGCAGTATGGAGGACTGATCAGAAAGTAGACAGATGCTGGAGGCAGGGAAACTGAACAGCAGCTCACTGGTCAAGAAGGAGGACCAATGAGGACTTTGTCACAAAGAGGAGGCAATCAACTTCACAGATGGTATGAAGGCTTGCTGAAGAAGAAAGGTATGGTTGGGATGAGAACACAGAGCATTTTATAAAAGTTCAAAATGATTGCTTAAAGTTAAGAATGTGTTAAGAATTTAGTCAATAATAAATGCAAATACTTTCATCTGCTTGTAAAACACAGGCTATAAATATATTCCCTTAAAAGTTTTATGTATCTTAAGTATTAATCACTATACTATTTTGATCTCTCTTTAAATATATCATATGCAGCTTTTTAAAAAATTCATGAATGAATCTATGTTACTTAACAGATGAATTTTCTTTTAAATCATATTATATGCTTGGACAATAAAATTATTTTACATTAATCAACAATTTGAAAATCTTAAAGCAAATTACAATTATTTCCTGTAAATGTTTATAATTCTTTTTGTTCCCCAACATTTCACAAACATAAAAACAGAACTTAGAAAAACTTCCTGTTGAACTGAACATATCTCATTAGTGGCTTTGAAAGGCAAAATAATAATTCTAGAGGCAAACCATTGATTAACTATAGCTCCAATCTAAAGAAAAATTCAGTATTATGCCCTACATGTACATTTTGCTCTTAAAAGCCTAATTAAGAAAAATAAATTGAATCAGCCTATAACTTTTTTGGCTTTTGTGGGGTCATTCTCTATTTATCAGTTATTTAAGATCATGCAAGTAAATTTATGAGTTAGTAACTTCCACTAATAAGTAAATTTACAAAGAACTTCTCACAGTTATTGTTAGAGGTTTACATATAGCATTAGTTGAAAAAGTTGTTCACATTATAATTTATGTGTGATATGATTTGGCTTTAGTATACTATTCATTTTCCTCATGTTCTGAACTCTTGGGTGATGCATATTTTTAAATTTTTTCTACCTACCTGTTTACAATGTGTATAAATGTTTACAATGCACTTAAATAAACCATAGTGATTGGGGTGGAAATTAATTATTTGTCAGTGTTGATTGGGAAACAGGAAATTTTAGAATTACAGGGGCAAATCCTTGAATGAGATAATTATGATGATAATGATGATGATTTTGAGACGAAGTCTCACTCTCTCGCCCAGGCTGGAGTGCACTGGCTCAATCTCGGCTCATTGCAACCTCCACCTCCCAGGTTCAAGCAATTCTCCTACCTCAACCTCCCAATAATTTTTTTTTTTAGTGTAATAAATGTTCTAATAAGTAGATTGCAATTTTTAAACACCAGTAACTCTTCATAAGCACAAAGTTATAGGTCCAATGCTGCTAATTTATGGGTCTTAAGTTATAAATTAAGAACTGTAAGAACTAGAAGCAGTTTAGGTCTTGAGGGTGGGGGTGATAGAAAGAATGCAGGGAGTTCAATGCCTCTCTAGCTTTGAAGTTGCAACCTATTACATGCTTTACTGTCTCTTCGTCAGTCTGAGAAAAAATAGCTGAGTTTTGGGCAGGTCTTGGAAGCCTGAGGTTTCATGAGGGATAGCATTTTGTCAGGGTCTCCAGAAGCAGAGCTGAGATCTAGATTCTTGGGCAAGGGGCCTGTGGATTGAGTGCTCTCTGGAGAAGGGGAATGAGAAGATAGGGCAGGGGAAGGAGCTCAGTAAGGTGGTGGAGCTCTGGAGCTCCAACTGTACCACACATTGGTCTCTCATGGAGGCAAAGAAGCCCCCTTGAGGCCCAAGCCAACACTCCAGAGCACAGGGCAGCTGAGATGTTTTGCACTAGCTGATAAAAGGGCATCTAATCCACCACAGCAGCAACTCCTGTGAGTGGTGTCTATTTTTAATCATTGCCACCTCTTTTACAGTGATCCTAAGGCAGAGGAAAGATGCCGTGTTTGTCATAAGGTGAGATGTGGGCTGACAGAGTGGGGATGGGGACAACAAAAAGAGGAGATGATTATGAGTTGTAAAGCCTGCATTTAAATGGGGGAGTGGCAAAATGTGGGTGTGAATGAACTGTTTACATGAAGAGGGGGAAGCAGAGGAGAAGATGTAATATAGAAGCAACTTATTACTGCATTTAAAAATAGTAGCGGGGAATGAGTGTGGGCAGGCATAAACCAGGCAGAGAGGGGTGATGAGCCCTGCTGGTTGATAACCACAGCTTCAATTCTACCTGCACAAACAACAGCTGAATAAGGTTGCTCATTCACATGCATCTGCCTACAAAGCCCTGCCGTCTGCACTTTGAGAGCACAGTCTTCTCTTAGCCTTCATGAAGCTTTAAAATGACTTT
The DNA here is from genome assembly GCA_963574635.1 of Cheracebus regulus. Classification (NCBI taxonomy): domain Eukaryota; kingdom Metazoa; phylum Chordata; class Mammalia; order Primates; family Pitheciidae; genus Cheracebus; species Cheracebus regulus. The sequence continues at coordinate 126,404 of CAUYQU010099203.1, forward strand.
CCCATATACTAGTTTCTGCATGAAGTGAAAAAGGCACATGAAAAGGATTTAGGCTTGGTAGTATATAATGCTCTTCTACTTTTTCTAATCTGTTTAAAGGATTAGTAAGAAAAGTTAATCTCCTCAGGCATAAATGCTTAAATGCTTTAGGATTCCTTGACACACTTTTTAATTAATTAGAAAATTCAGTTGCAGCATCTGTGTGTGTGTGTCTGTGTGTGTAGTCATTGCATAATTGAAGTCACAGCAATAAGACATTATATAGGATTTTACCTGTAACATATGAAACCCAGAATAAAAGCAAAATTCCCAAAGGAAACCCAGCTTGCTTCATTGAATAAGGCAATCCTGAAAAAAACATAAAATGCCCCACCCTCACATTAACAAGAAAGCTAGAAATACAGAAATTCCCCCCCCAATTTCTGCATATAACAGGTAAAAATCAATGTATATTCTTATATGACATATTTGTAAGTTGCACATAGGACAGTATTAATATTAAATGCTAGGTATTAATACTTATTTTGGAATAAATTGTTATTAGCTTAGGGACAAGTCAAGAGAGCAAGTTTGTGAGGTGATGGAATAAGACTTAGAAAGCAGCAAATGAAAAACAAATGCCAGTTCGCACAAATAACATTGACTTTAGAATAAGAGTGACATAGTCCTGGAATATGTGGAAAGTCATTACCTCAAATTCTTCCTTACCTGCTAGCCAAGAAAGCAGACAGGATAATAAAGTGCACAGAAGGGTTATGAAATATTAAGAAAAACAGACTCTGGAGTCAAAATTGGGCTATTATGTAGGAAAAAATGAGAGGAAAATGAGAAGGCAAATATATTTTTTATAATCCTGAAAGGGATACATACAATTATTTCTTATACTTTTGGGAGAAATGCACAATTTTAGATTATAGACTATAAAATATTTAAAACAAACACAGTTGAAATATTTCCACTCGAAATTTTTATTCTCTGAAAAGTTTTCCCTTAAAGAAAAGAAAACAAGCTGCTGAGCATAATTCAGTGGTACTGTTTAGCATTGCTGACATGGCTCAGTTTAACATGTTCACATCAGAAATTAGCTCTAGAATTCTAAGTATGGCTGCCCATACCTTCATGGTACATGGAGGTAGAATTGTAAAAAAGTCTTTGCCCCTGCTCCCTTCTACTTTACCTCAGGTAACTCTATTTTATGTATGATTTGGGAGGGGGGTGGAAGACTATCCATAGAAAAATGTAAAATCAAGAACCATATTAACTTGTGAAAAGTAAGAAAAGTAACTCAATCCAGATAAATGTTTAATTTTCAGAAGATAATAACTGAGAGGAAAATGTCAAAACTTTATAAAACACTGAATTCTCAAAAAGTATGCATTTTGCAGGATTTTGTTTTGTTTTGTTCTTGTCTTTTCTGAGATAGAGTGTTTTCAGATACCAAAAAGAATAAAAACCACTGAAAATATAGCTGCTTTTATTACTATAATGCAATGCACTCAACTTTTTTCAGAAAATTTCCCTTGCTTCTAATACAAAGGGAAAATATGAGCTATTTATTTCTTTTAATTCTGATTGTATGGCTCCTTTGGTAGGAAATTCATATGCATTTTCAATTAACAAATTTGCATTGTGGATGGAATGATATTTAAAATTTGTGTATCGTAACAATTTTGTACTTTAACATTGTATAGATAGGTAAAGAATGTATGAATTTAATTTTTCGTAAGATTGGTATGTTTTCATATTAAACTTTTGCACCTCCAATATTTACAAATATCTGGAAGTTTTATACTTCTAGAAGGTTAAAGAAAGATGATTCAAATGATGGATACTTCAGTAAGAGGAAAAAGTAATTAGGTAACACTAGCAATCAACCACACGGCCTACAGCAAAATAATTCACCACCACCCATATGCAGTTTCATCTTCATCCACCACATGTGGAAGATACTCTCAACTGTGGAAAGAGTGTGAATAGCAGCCCTATCTTCAGCATAAAAGACACCCATATATACTGTTACACTAAAAAAAAGGAAGGCTTTTATGAAAGAAAATTACCAATTTTCTTATTTAAGTATTTTTTCTTCAAAAATAATTAATAAACACTAGCAGCATAGCGAGTCTCAAATTTTGCCCTTTCATTTAAAATTTAAAACAAAACAAAATACACTTACCTATTATACCAGATCCTATAATTGAGTTGACAACATTAAAAAGAGCAGTAGACTCACAGGTTTTCTCTTTATACTCATGTTCAGAAACAAGGGTTTCTCTGTCATCTAGATCTCTCTAGTTTAATAGATAAAAAAGCAATTATAAACAAATATTAGCTCAAAAAATCAGAAAAGTAACAAATATGTAATACAAGATACTAGCACGATATTTCTAGTCATAATAAGTAATGTCACTAATGAAAATAAAACAATGCCAGGATAACAGTAATAAAAAATAAAAATAATAGCTGGTAATTCAACAGAGCTTGGTAAGCAAACTCCATCCTAAAATTTCCAGATTACAGCTGCCCCAGCTGCTAAGTACTGTATCGGTTAGGAATTCAGTGATGTGATTCTGTGAAATTAAAGTGCCTGCTAAGAAAAAAAAAAAAAAAAAAAAAAAAACCAAAACAGATTAAAGCAAAAATTTTATCCCAGATAAATAACTTTAAACGGTGATGAAATAATACCCAA